>JAIUCV010001280.1:0-127362 GCA_026724425.1 Erythrophleum ivorense
TGGGTGTGTTTCTAGAAGACACACTTCTCCTTTCTTCTCCCAGCTTCTTAAGCACGAAATTTCTACCCAAAATACAGAATATGATATGCTCTCTTAGGCTCACAAGAAGGGGAAGAAAAGGAGGAGAAAAATCAAGAAAAAGGTATAGATTCTTGGTAGTTTTCTATGCTTTCTTCCATCCAAACCCTCCTCTCCTCCATTCTCCTTTGTTTCCTTTGATTAAAATGAAGTTTTTAAATCTATTTTGAAGTAATAATAGAAGGGAAATTTCGAAATTTAAGGGAGGAAGCCAAGGAAAGCAAAGAACAAGCAAGAAAAACTAAGGAAATTAAGGTATCATGCAATCTTTCCACTTGATCTTCTCCCTCCCTTCTCTTGTGAGTATTTTGACCCATATATGGTCAGCCTTAGGGAGTTAAGTTTTCAACCAAAACAAGGGTGAATCTTAAGAATTTGAGGGAGAAGAACAAGAATATGCAAAGAAAATAACAAACTAGCCATTAGATTTCAAGATGCAAATTCTAGGGTTTCAAGTGCACCTTGTAAAATCTGATTTTGTATGATAATTCCTAGGCCTAAATAAGAGTTTAAATGAGCTCCTAAGATCCCTAAGAGGCTCCCCACATGCATCTTCCCTTAAGAAAACAAAGAAAGCTCTATGGAACCCAATATGCTTTATTGTCTCGGCCAAGAAGGGTTTTCATAGCTAGGGAGAGTTTTAAATTTTTTTAAATCCATTTTTGAGTCATATATGATGAATGAAAATGAGGGGAGGCCTTGAAAAAAATTTAAAACCCATAAAAAGTAAGTTGGTGCTTTAGGTTCTATATTATCACCTAAAGAAGCAACATATAGTTAGGCTCCTTGTTTTAATTGTGTGATGACTCCAAAAGGCTTAAAAGGAGTTAAGAATCATATTTGAAAGGAAAAAATGGAGCTTAGAATTTAATTGAGGGGTGTTTCTTACCATAATGAGGTTATAAGCCAACCTAGTGTTTAAGTAAATTATATGGCCTTATAATTGTGTTCATAAACCTAATTGGCTTCCATAAATTATGTCTAGGCCAAGAGAAAGTATCTCTACAAGTTTATGTATGTGTGGCTGAAAGAGGAAGCCTTGATTCAAGAAGAAAAGTGTGTGATTGTGAGCAAGGTAGCTCTCTCCACTTTCTCTCATGTATAGATGTGTGTTTAGCTTGTGTTAAAATGTGTGTATGTGTATTTTCAAGCTATGAAAAATATGCTAGCATGATTTTATATGCCATGGTTTCATGATGATATATTATGTTTCTAAATGATGTTATGATGTTTGTTGATGTTCGCTTGAGTGTAGAGAGGCCAAGAACTCTTAACCATAGTGAGGATGAGCCAAGAACCCTTAAGATTGGTTGAGACAAAGCAAAAAGTCTCCCAAAAGTATAGTGGACTCCTAAAAGTATGGTTGAGTCTAAAGGTTCATTTAAAGAATGGGTGAGATAAGTCCAAAATCTATGAGGAAAAGGGTGAGGCCAATCTATCCACTTAGCAAGCTTTTGGATGTCTTGTATGACTTATTCACATGCCAAGTTTGTTTCTTAAATATTCATGACATTTATTATATCCATGCATGCATTTTCAAGACTTGCTTTGCATATATTATGTGTGATTGAAAAGGAGATGAGCTATTGGGATTCTTTGAATCTCATTCCCTCCTTTCCAACATCCTAACATGTTAAGTGGACTAAGTGGATAAGGTAATGGAAGCCAACTACCTTGAAGAAAAGAATTTGACAATAAAGTGCTTGAGTTTTACTACTTTAAGACCATAACTATGTCAAATGATGTAATCTATTCATGTATATGGTTTATGACCCTCTTGGACATATGTAATTATGATAACATGTGACGTATAAATGAATAGATATGATATTTGAACCGTAGAATGTAATTTGGGTCTGTAATGCCAAAATATGCTTCTTGAAAGCTTGATGTGTGTGTGTATAATTGCATGTGGTATAGCCAAAATAAGAGACATGGAGTTTGAGGCCATTTGGGAAGCTCACACAAGTTTTAATTATGCTTTTAGACTTGCCTAAAGGGTGCCAAAACCCAAGGAAAGTCATTTGGACAAGTTGGTATCCTATATGGAGCTAAAAGTGACCATAAGGGAACCTTATATCACTTTTTGGTCCAAATGAGCTCTTCTTAATCTGAGATTTGGCATAAAATTAGAGCTTATTAAGAGCTTTTTGAGGAGTTAAAGAACATAATTTTTGAAGGTCTACAGAATATTTGATAAATTTTCAAAGTTGACAAATTTTTTGATTTTGGTCATGTCACTGTTCACTCAAGTCCAAAAATGAAATTTATTACACAGGAGTTAAATGATGTCTAATTGCTATAAAATTTTATAAAAAGAAACTAGACATTTCTAGTGACTTGCACCAACTAGAAGCACCTCATTTGAAGTTCTAGAGATGGAGATATGAATTTTTAAAGAATCTGCCTAGTATTAGGAGCTTCACACCCGACCCTTAGTTACTATTTGATTAGATTTTGAGGGACTAATACGCCTGCACTGGTCTAGAATTATTTTTTCCCCCCTAGTTAACATCTACAGATTTCTAGATTGGTATCATTTCATAGATTGGATTTTTTTGGAATTAATTGGATATTTTTGAAGTTTGATGCAGAAATCTATGACAGTACCAGTGGACAGTTTGACCTCTAGACTATTTCAAATTTTAAACATCCTCTATGATGGATGTTATGGTTTGGATATATTTTTAGTATGAAGTAGACATTTGTAGCTTTTTAGAATGGCCAAGAATGTATAATTTTGATTTGTCTAGAATTAGTTATAATTTTTCAAAGTTGGGACAGAAAAGGAGTAAAAGCTGGCCAAAAATATGTGTTTATTTCATGCTTTCCTTCGAGTTTCTTGAGGTTTAGGCCACTTTTGATGATCCAAATGAGTTGTATCCATGTAATTAAATATGAGAATATGTTGTATGAGCTCACATAATTCACGTGACACTAAATGAAATTTGTATACACAATGCAGCGCAATTAAATACATTATTTTAATGGACTTTTTCCACTTCCTTCATGGAATTGATGATTTGATGTATGTGAATGTTATGAAATAAGCTAGAAATATATGGTATTATATAAGAACTCTCACTAGATATAGTATTTCTCTTTATATACATACATATATGTATATAATCAATGTATTCATAAATTGCATTAATATTAAAATCACACTCAAAGGGACCTCACCCTAAAGATGTTTTATCTTCTCAAACAGCTTCTTATTGACCTTGTAATCAAAGGTTTATTTTCAAATGTAAGGTTATTATGTTGTACATAAAAGCAAAAAGTATGCTTCATTAGTTTAATCAACCTTTAAGGTGAATACTCTTTTCATGTGTAATAAGCCTAAAAACTCTTATATTTCTCATATTTGAAAAATAAAAAAATAGAACAGTTTGCTAATATTCATGATAGCATATGTTTCTAAAGGAGTTTTATCTTTAATGCATACCATTAAAGGATAAATTCTTGTCTTTATTTGGTTTCTTAAATTTTCTCTAAGGTCTTCCTTGATTGATGTCTAATAATCGTCATCTGAAAGTATGTTAATCAAACCTAGGACCCATGAGAAGTGCTTATCATTTTAGGTTAGTCAAAAGGGTCTCTTATGTACCTGATGTGTGTTAGAACACTACTAGAAGTTGTCTAAACATAGCCATATTATATATCATTATGTAGAGTATGATTTTTAGGATTTTTAGAAAAAAAAAATTAACCAAATTGGCCTTGCTACACATGTTCATGCATTTTAATAAGATTTTACCTTTAAAATTTTCAAAAAAATGAACAAAATCTAAAATCCACTCTCTTGGGGTGGAGAGTGAGCTCCAATCACCCATTTTTAAGTGGATTTAGGTTATAGGGTTTACCCTATTAGTCTTCTAATGTGTTACTTTTGAAGTGGCCAATTGGGATTGTAGGTAAGCCTTATGTGCCTATATTTAAAAAATTCTCATAATTCATATGATCAAACTATCAAATTTAAGGCTTCATATCTATTTTGTTTATTGTCAAAATTGGACAAAATTTATGCCATTGGAAAAATTGTAGAATGAGCTTTTTAATGGTATGTGGGTTGCACATAGTGGTGGCCTAAGGAGAGAACACTCGGCCTTGAAAGTTGGGATTATTAGTCATGGTTTCCAAATTTCATGTTTAACTAGCTAATTTTGTAAAGTCATATCTTACTCATTTTTCATTTAATTGGAATAAAATTAGTAGCATTGCAAAGCTCGTTAGATAAAATTTCCAAATGTGTATATTTTGTACCAATTGGTGGCTTATGGAAGGAATGTCAACCCTTAAAAATAGGTTGTTTCACCATGTTTTGTTCAAATCTTAATTTTATTATATATCTCTAATGGGTTATTTGATTTCTCTCAAACTTCTCCCTTATATTCCTTACAAATAAGCTTTATGCAATATAAAATTTATGGCCTAAGAAGGTCTTTATCAAAAATTGCCATTAATGGGTTTTTATAGTTTCTATTTAAACATATACCTATGTCTCATGTTTTTTGGTATAATTTTCACAAAATTAATTATGAATATAATACATTTAACGCATAGGAATAGAAAATTCAGTCTAAGAAGGCCCTAATATCAATGAAGGGAATGAGGGTACTTGTGCAAAAGTGGATCTTGCAAGTTTTCCTGTCCCATGCAGTTTAGAATAGAATCACTAGAGGAACTCCAACCACTATATCATAGCAGATGTACCATAGTCTGGTAAGAAAGAAAAAGAAGAAAGATGATGAAATTTTCTCTTCATTTTGTGTGTGTGTGTGTGTGTGTGTTTTAACTCTTACTCATTTTCTCTCCTTAAAAGAGTTTTTCAATGTACGCTTAAGTTTTTGTATGTTAATTCTATTAGTCTTTTATTTTTTTAAAAAAATAACTTTCATAATAAAACAAACAACCAGTGCCTTTTTCAAATTTAAATAATAAACTAATTTAAATAAATAAATAAATAATATTAATTAATTAATTAATCAAATAATAAGCTTATCATGAATAACTTGAATTCCAACAAGTTAAATAATCCCATTTAGTGAAATAAAAAGATTTGTAGGCATACACATAAATAGATTGAACAGAAGGAAAAGAAAAACTATTTAGTTATGAAAGTTCAAGTCTCTAGAAAAGTGTTAGAATCTTGAAATTATGGGCTCATTCCTTTTCTAATTGTCCTTTATTTGTCACATGTGATTTTAGCATCACAGTCAACTTATTTCTCTCCTTTTTATTTTCCATGCTTCATGTTATCTTTATTATGTATTTATTTCCTTGTTTTCTTTCTTAATTTCTGAGTTTGGTTGGCTAATTCCCAGAGTCAATTATCTCCTTTATATGTACTCGTTTTATTCCAAAATAAATGAATCAAATTAGACTTATGGATTCCAAAATTCTGCATGGTATCAGAGCTTTTATTCTGCTAAAGGGAGCTTTGATCAGTCTTCTTTACTGATTTTTCTTGCTCTTACACCTTTGAATCTTTAAATGTTGTTCTTGCAAGTGCATTTTTTTCTTGTTTTACTGGTTTGAAATTGGAGCATCTATTCATTTTTTTTCTACTTCATTTTATTTGTTTGAAAATAGAGTCTCTACTTTTGTTTATCTAGAAGGGCCTTCGCTTTCTAACTCCCTTAAACTTGTTGTCTCCAACTCTAATTATTCCCTACATAGCTTTGAATTAGATTAAAAAAAAAGGAACATAGATTTTAATCTTTTTTCTATTTTGCTTGTTTTGGAACAAAGTCTACTAGCGTGAACCACTTGTATGACTAAATACGAGTATAACACAATCTTAGGTGGTGAAGGAAAGGTAGAGCCTACCACTGAAATGGCATCATAGAACAAAGAAGACTCTATAAAGATGATTTTACTAACCCAAGGAAGCTTTGACTCATCACCAATAATTGTTACTACTTACAAACTTGACGGACATAATTATCCTTAATGGAGTCAATCTATGTGGATGTTTGTAAGTGGTAAAAGGAAGGAGGATTATTTGAGTGGCGAAGTTGTTCCTCTTGAAAAGTGTGACCCCAGGTACAAAAAATGGTATGTTGAAAACAACCTTGTAATGTCATGGTTAGTTTATTCTATGAGTATTGAAATTGGGATGCTTTACATGTACTATAAGTTTGCCCTTGATATATGGGAATTTGCTCCTAAATCATACTTTACTTGTGAAAATGCTATTGAAGCATTTAAAATTTAGAGCTTTATACATTACCAATGGGAGGGAGAAATGCTTGTAAATTAATATTATAACACTTGGACAAAAAATATTGGTAGTAAGTTAATGCACTGGTCACCTACACATGGGAATGCCTACGTGATGCAGTCAACTATCGAAAAATTATTGAGAAGAAATGTATTTACAAAATCTTAATGGGCTTTAACAACACCTATAATAAAGATAGAGGGAGAATTCTTGCAAGAACCCCTATTCCTTCACTTAAAAGAGGTTTTCTCTAAGGTTAGGTGTGAGGAGACTAGAAAAAAGTTGATGTTAAAACTCTCATTTCTAGTTCTAATGAATTATTTGCACTTGTTGCCTAAGGAGCCAATTTTTTAAGAGCTGATAGCAAGTTAAGAAAACTAACCTGTGCATGGTGTAATCATTTTAGCAAATAGGGTCACACTAAAGAGAAATATTGGAAAATCCATGGCAAACTAGAAAATTGGAAGTCAATAGAAGAGGATGAAATAATGAGTGAATGATCACCATTAAAAAAATACCTTAATTTGAGAATAATATTTTTTCCAAAAACAATGGGAATTGTTTCAAAAATTTATTGAAAATAAGGATTAAAAGGACCTAAATAGTTTAAAAAAGATTGATGGGTCTAGTTTTTATGCTCAAATTGAAATTGGAATTTGTGAAGATGATTAGCAATGCTAACTCCAAGCTGTGCCCAACTTGAGAGAAAGTGTTGGAATCTCATAATTATAGGTTCATTCATTTTCTAATTGTCCCTTTTTTATCACATGGGATTTTAGCATCATAATCAACTTATTTCTTTCCTTTTTTTATTTCCATGTATCATGCTATATTTATTATGTATTTATTTCCTTATTTTCCTCCTTAATTTCTAAGATTGGTTGATTAATTCCTAGTGTTAGCTATTTCCTTTATATGTACTACTCTTATTCCAAAATAAGAGGAATTATGATAGACTTTTGAATTCCAAAACTCTGCAAAAAGGCCTTACAATATGAATACATGTAGGTGAATAAGTAAAGAGAAATGTTTAGGCATTATCTAGAAAGTTATGTGTATGGTTTATACCTCAAAGTTACTTTATAAAGTTAGAGATTGTACAAGAAAATTTATATACACATATAATTAGAAAACATCTTGTCCTCACTTACTTCTACGTTCATCAATTAGATAAGGAAAATCTAGCCAGAAAGTATTTTCATGAACTTTATGATTAATTAAACTTGAAAACATCAGTGTTACTAATGAGGGAGTTGCTAAACAGCTGGTTGATGAAGGCTTGTCCTGAAGTTTAGCTTGTTTAGTAGATAAGTTGATCTTTTACTTGATTTAAATCTTATTAAGATCAATGATCTTGAGTTTATTAACAAATTAAAACTTGAATTACATGTGATTACAACTTGTTAACTTCTTTCATAGTTAAAGCATTTAATATGAGTATCAAAATATTTTTTGCAATTTGCTTTCCAAACATGAATACAATTTCGGCTTTGGTAAGCTTAATACCAATTACATGAATAAGAGAGTTGTTCTACTAATAATGTTAGCCATTAACTTTAACTTTTTGCTTAATACAACTATGTGTAACGAATTTGAAATATTATTTAATAATTTTTTATAAGTAGCCTTTCAAGATATTCTAATATTAGCTCTATGATCAATCTCATGATTTGCAACTCTTGCAATAAGTCTAATGAAGGCTACAACAAATAAGATTTCATAGTAGCTTACTAGTAATAATAGTGGAATCTACACATTTGGATTTCCCAATATAAAACGATACCTTAGAAAAGGTTTGTTTATTCTCTAATTAATAGATAATTGAAAATATGTATCTTGAGAATAAAACTACACATGCAATGCTTTCTTCCTTATCTTCAAACTTTATGACTCATTCCTCCCACCATTTACAAATATGACTTGACTTGGCATTTGCCATAAAGTGGCACTATTCAAGGATACTTACAACAAAGCATTGATGTGATTTTAACAACTAGTATCATAATTCCAAATACAAAAAAATGCTAAATTAATCCTATTGAAGCTTAAAACACTAATTTTAAAATTAAAACAAGGAAATTGGTTGTGGTATTGGCATCAAATTTTTCCTTCATATATGAAAATTATAGATTTTTGGCCATTAAGTGGTGTCTCAACCATAATTTTATGTAAAAGTTAGCTTTTTCTTCTTTTGCTGTATATGTACAAATATAGCAACATATAAAAAAAAGCCTCTATGTTTACAAAAGTTTACTTTTTCCCCCTTTATGTGAGGTTATATATTGATTGGCAAAATAAATACAATTAAAGACTTCAATAATAGTTCTACTTATTTTTGCTACTTTAAGTTTAGCATCTCCACTATTATTTGATGTTAACTCAGCAATTTCCTCAAATAAATGATAAAGTGGCTTTCCATTTGGCTTTGCAAGATCCTAAGCTAAGCCTATATGCTATGTTGATACTTGAATTCTATTCTTTACAAGTTTGTTCCTTCTTTTGAAGGGTGTACCACTTGATTCTTGATTTCTACCTCTTTTTTATTATATTCATATCATATTTCTCTTCCTTAGACATTCAGTATTGCTAATCATGCATGGTAGCCAAAGTCTTCAACAAAAAGATTATTAAATAAAAAGAAGACATAACAATAATTTTACATTTGTCTTTGCCACCTTCTTAAAAAGTATTTCAAGTCAGATAAAAAATAAAATTTTGAAATCATGGTGATTTGAAGGAATAAAGTATTATCTACATTGATTGAAACATTGACCCATTAGTTCTACAAGTTTGTACAAGAATGATAGTTTCTCCATAAAGCCTATTGATCTTTTTTCCATTTAGCTTTTATAAAGCTAAAATCACATATTGTCTTCCTTTATGCTTCCTTCATAACAAAGTCAAGAAAGTGTGATATTTTTACTCTCTTAATCATTGAAAAGCTTATGTGCTCTAAGATTATAAATTTCAACTTCCATGCATGTGGGAATATACTCAAGATAATAACTCATAACAATCAAATTAGAGTCATGTCCAAGCACCATGGCATGTTAAAATTGTAACAACCCTAACTTCTACTTGTGGTAATTAAGTTTAAGCATGCAATTAATAGTTATAAATTAAGGTCTAACACTATTTAAATTAATCAATTTAAGAAAAATGAAGAAATTTGAACCTTAATGTTATTAAAATCATTAACCAAGCATTCATGTACATAAGTGAAACAAATCTCCAATTAAAAGCCTTTAAATATATTCTTATTCATTTTCAACTCTCAAGAACCTTTTACAAGTACTTTTAAGTCATCGCTTGATGTTACCATAGAAAAAAATAAGGTTTCTAAGTTAATATAAGAGTTTTAGGTCGTTCGTTGCAACTAAATGTTTTTGCACCATGGCCAATTACTCTTGGGTTTACTCCTTACATTATCACAGAGCTGCGGCTAGTAGGAGCTCCACCGCGGCAAGCCCATATGGCGCTGCGGCGAAAGAACCTCCTAGAGCATAACTCACTTGCCCTCGATATTGGCCGTTGCCAATTTCCCTTTTTGAAACAGCTAATTCCTCTCTGGAACACTACTAATCTCGCCCTTCGATTTTAGCCGCAGCTAACTCCATTTCGCGTCGCGGCGAATTATTCTCTAGATGACTTTTAAAGTAGCCTCTCACATTTTGTCGCAGCTAATTCCACTTCTCACTATGGCGAATTGCTCTCTAGACCTCTCCCTAGGCAACTTTGCCTCTATTGGCCGCCGCGAAACACCTTTTGGTCCTACAACTTTTAAATCTTA
This sequence comes from Erythrophleum ivorense, assembly GCA_026724425.1. Taxonomy (NCBI): domain Eukaryota; kingdom Viridiplantae; phylum Streptophyta; class Magnoliopsida; order Fabales; family Fabaceae; genus Erythrophleum; species Erythrophleum ivorense. The sequence continues at coordinate 10,095 of JAIUCV010001280.1, forward strand.
TCTCATACACTCTAATTTTCCTCTTAGAGACTTTTTAAGGTCACTCTACCTTAAATTGTAGGGCTTTAATGGCTTTCCTCTATCTAATTACCCACCTTATCTATTGTTACCAATCCAAGACTTAAGTGTTAATTCTTACTAATCCAACTACCATATATCAACAGGTTCATGAATTAATGACAGTAAGAATTTTATAAGCTACAAACAATTATCATTCAAATATATATTCCATTAGAAATTTCATGCATCACAAGTTCATGTCTATATCCAATGTATCACATAATTATATTTCCTAAGTAGTAAACCATATCATAGGTTCAACAAAGTTCATAATAGATGTTATAAGTTCATATATCTAATACTAAGCTAAAATAAGGCCTAACTTCTCAATATATACATTTCAAGTAATCAAAATACAAACACTTACACTTGGCAACATGATTACATGATGATGCTATACAAAAAGAATACAAAATTTAGCATTTATTCTATTTAAATCAGTCTAAGTGTAGCCTTCTCCACACATGATTGGAGTTCATGGATTTTCATCCATTTGCTTCTTTTATCCTTACCAAAAGAGCCTTCACCTGAAAATATGATCCTATGAAACGGGGTGAGATACAAATCTCAATAACTAAAGGCAAATTCCATTCATATATTCCAATTTAATTAACATATATGCATGGTATTATATAAGCATCAGAATATGTAGTAATCATATCAGCAAATGAAATAATTAAGCCATCAATGACCACTATCCCATACTAGCAATCACATTTTCATATGTTAAATGCCAATAACACTGGGAGGGGTCGATCCACGATACCCACTCCCCAATGAGCACAATCAGGGCTTAGTGTATCTAGGGTCTGATCATAACTCGATACCCGATCGAAACATAAGCACGAGTGGCAGCTGCACCACAGCTCTATCACAGACTCACAAGGTCTGAACACAATACAATAGATAGCTAACTAATTTATTTAGCATTTCAAAATATTCATGTGCAGCAAATATGAAATTAAAGCAAATATATGCATGGAATTAATATAGTCTCCGGTTACCTCACTTATAACCAATCCTCTAAAAGCCAACTGAATGCCACTTCAGCCTATGGACATAAAACCAAGCCTTTACTATCCCTAATCACTATTTATATCAGCAAACCCATTACTGAAGGAGTTAAGCTATATAGGACTACTCAGAAACACTTACCTAATTACCACAAATTCAGATTTGGTTGAGCCAACCCTAGAAATCTCAAAACAACACTTCAAATTCTGGATAAATTCGCATAAAAACAATACTTATATCATAAATCAGCTATAGGGGTCCCAAACTAGTAGAGAAAGTATCAAAATGAAGAGTTTATACTTACCAAATAACACTCTTAGTTTTAACCTACGAAATTTCACCAAGAAAATCCCAAACAACTATATTTCAGATTTTGGGTATAGTGAAAATGCTCCAAATGAAAAACTAATCAAGTCAAAATGAAAAGAAAGAGAAGGGAATTAAGTTATATAACAAGTACCTTAACTGATTTGGAGCCTAGAAGTGAGAAATAGGGCCAAGAAGGTGGGAGAAGACCTAGCCTCCAAGGGACCTCTAAAAATGTGTTTGTGTTTCTTGTGGTTCTGCAGAATGAGGGGTGGCTAAAATGATTTTTAGGTTTAAGTTGGATCCTAAATAGGTTATGGCTTGACCCAAAGGTTCAAATTCATATGGATTCAGATTTATGCTTGTTGGGCTAGATTTTATTAGTTGGATTGCGGAATTTTGATTGGGTTAAGCTAAGTTTTAAGAGTTCATTTGATTTGGATCTGTATAAGGGTTGTTGGGCTAATTATAAGAGCTTATATAAGTTGGGTCTTGAGCCTCTATCTCACTAAATCAGATTGAGCCATCACTAGGTGCTATCTCTTGGACTAAGTCTTACATTAAAATGTTGGGTCTGCACATAAAATCATTGGATCTCCATTAGTCCCTAACCATGGCTTACTTAATTTAATTTGGACTTAGATGAAGTTTCTAAACTAATTAAATCTCAAACCCATATTATTAATTTACTTCTCTTTAGATTTTCATTCACATGGTTTGTCCAATTATTTTTTAATAATTATTCTTAATTATGTCTAATCCATATTTAACACCTTAATTAATTTTGGGATGTTACAAAAACCATGCAAAGAAGCAAGCTAACAGGTGGCTAAATGGTTATTCCTACTTTTCGCATTGAACATAAATCTACAAAAAAGCAATGTCAGTAAGCATAATGACTATATTTCAATAGGTAGCTAAGAAAGTGTAGGAATTCCACAATGGAGACTACAAAGTGAGGTTTTGACTATTCTTGATCCCTAATTTATGAACCTTTGACTACTCTTAAAAGTGAGGGTCATATTATTTGCCAAATGTGATCTTTCAAGGGTGCTTTAAATCAATCCTAAAAACAAATTTGTCTAGACACTACAATATTATATAGAGGGCAAATCTTGCTTTAAGGGTAATGTGTATTTCACATATTTTAAAACTTACAAATTTTGTCTTTGACTCCATCTCAAAACGTTGATTTTAACATTTCCAACATTTATAGGAAAACCAAAGATGAAAAGGGAGTTACCAGCTTAGCACTAGAGCAAGTGAAGTAGAAGGAAAATAACAATAATCCCAATCCTAATATTTGGGTTTGAATAGATACTTTTTCTTTTGAGTAAATTGTTTCCTCCTCTTTTTTATGTTAAAATTATATGATTTTCTTTTGTATTTTAAAAATATATACTTATCTTCTTAAAACTCAAATATGACCAAAATAGTAATGTTGATTCTTTTATTAAAAATATAACATTAAAAACATATTTTTTTAAAATTTTTATTTCAATGTTATTTATTTTAGATTGACAAATGAAAATTGCAAATTTAATATGTTTTAAAACTTTATTAAATTTATGACAATATTTATATTTATTAATATATATTTAGTATTGTTTTTGAAATTAAATTATTATCTATACATTATCTAAATTTAAATAATTATTTTGTGAATTTTTTTTAATTAGGTGGGGCTTGTTATATGGGAATTTGTGTAACATTGAAAGGAAAAAAAAAAAGATGAAAACATGCGTTGTAAGGTAAGCTAACATTGTTCATGACTTTAGAAAGTACCAACTTCCTCCAATTTATATATATATATATATTGATAATTTATTTTTTATTAAATAATTTTATAATTTTGTAAATTTATAAAATTAATTATTTTATATTGGGCAAGTATATATATAATTATTATATTATATAAGCAATAGATATAGAGATTTTTTAGTCAAAATAAATATAATTGTAATTTATCTATTGTTGCATAGAAGATAAGTGTATAACATTTTTTTTATTTTGAGAGAGGAGAGTGTTATATTTTCAAATTTAGAGAGAAAAAGCATGTAATTTGAACATTTTATTCTCTACAATATTTCATCTTGTAGTTAAAAAGAAAAGTACTAAAAGTTTTCAACTTTTAAAAATTATTTTTAAAAAATATTAACTCCATGTCTAATTTTTATTTTTCTATAATTAAAATAAGTAAAGTCAACGCTTAACAATAGACGATTTAGATTGTTATAACTCTTATCTAACAAAAATTGTACAAAATTATTCAAATTTTGAGTCATGTATAAATAATTTTTGACTATAAAATTTGATAATAAATCTTTATAAACTTTTAAATTTATGTAGATAACCTCCTTGTTTTTAGATAGACTGTTATTTTATTAATGGAGTGTGATACATTAATAATAATAATAAATCTCTTTAAATTTTATTTTTTTATATAGATAAATTTTTTAAACTTTAATTTATATACAAATAGTTCTGTTGATATGTCATGCTCACTAACTAACGGGAGCAAAGTTATTATCAAGTTTATAAGAATTTATTAACAAATTTTAAAAAAAATTATTTGTATATAACTCAAAATTTAAAAAAATTATGCATAATTTAATCTTAAAAAAAAATTATATTTTTATATTCTTTATTTTTTTTTCCTCCCTTTCTTACTCTTTTTTGACTCGGATTCAGCCCGATATTTCTGCTTCATCCCATTCTCAGTTTTCGTTCGTCCCTGTGCAGCGCGTGCAGGCAGGGATTCTTCGGCGAGTTCCTTCAGTTTTCCTGCACTTTCGTCGCCCCAGTGGTGTTCGTGATATTCCAGAAAGAGCTTCGCTTCGCTTTCTCTGTTTTTATCGCTCCCTTCGGCCTTCATGATGGCGTGACTGGGAGTCCCAGAGAGAGAGAACGGTAAGCTCCCTTTCCATTTCTCGTTTTCCTCCTCTCTTCCTTTTTATCTTCCTCCCATTTTCATCCTTTTCCTTCCTCATTGGCATTCAAAATTGCAGCTTCCCTCCTCTCCTAAATTTGTGGCGTGGGTGAGCTCAAAATTGGGGCATTTGGATGTGAGCTTCCAGACTCGCTGTCTTCTCGAAGCAGTAGCAGAGTAACAGAATCGGTGGGGTAATTATCACAAGCTCTCCTCTGTTTTGCTGTTAGATGCATTCTGTTTTGGCTTTATTGTACTGTGTAAGAAGCATGGTGCTGATTTGATGTAATCCTAATTCCTGAATGATACTTCAGTTGTGATGCTTGTGATTGTGCTGGCTTGTTTTTCTAGTTTAATGGCAGAAATTAACGTTGTCTGTTAATTCCTGAATTACTAATAACATGAATACGATACTGTATTCCTGTGTTTTTTATTTGGTATCCCAGATTTTTTTTTCCTTTTGTTTTTACCGACTGAGAATTTGCATTCTTGTTGCTGTCTTTCTAATGTCGTTATAGCCGTTTTCCTTTTTTTTTTTTTTAAATTTAACATTATGTTGCTCCCACTAGCCTAGGGTGTTGGCTCCGCCACTAAGAAGCTCCTTCTGCTATTTTTTATGCCAATAATCAATATTACTTTCATGTGGCAGGCTGCCAGCAGAATCTTTATTTACTTATTTATTTTTGAAGAAGAATCATGCTTTTGAATTTGGAGCTTCCACTAGAAGCAGAAAAGTAGAAATACAAATCAGAAACTAGCTAAATTACTTTTATCTTGATAGTGGTCTTTTTAAGAAAAATAAAATCACTTTTCAAGGAAGCCATTCACACAAATGTTAAACTTTTGCAACTAGGCAAAATAAGTGCATAGTAATAGTTTGTGAAAACAAGAGAAGTCTTCTCTAATGCTAAAATTAATTCTTACTTCTGGACTATGTGAAAGCCTTACTGACTGTTTATGTGCTCATTATGTTTTGTTTTCTGTTTTAGGATTTCTCAGGATGCTTGCACTGACAGGCTCTCCTCTATTTACTGTTAAAACATTTGAAGCTGTTAAAATTCCAACAAGTATGGGAAGCACTGTGGTAAGATCCTTAGGTCTTTGTCTAAGTGAAATTAACTTTGTTTCTCACGTCTTTCTGCTTATTGAATCTTGCTTTAGTTAATATAATTTTTTCTTATTCTGTTTCCAATGCGAGGATGGTGTGTAGAAACCAAAATTTTTTGGATAAAATATTTACTGGTACTATAAGTGTGCTATGTGCAATGAAACAATGCCTGACCTTTGATGTCCTTTAACTTTTTGTTATCAGGTATGTGCTGCAAAAGGTCCAAGACCAAGATATCCTCGGGTGTGGAAAACCAAAAGAATAATTGGGACCATTTCCAAGGCTGCAAAGCTTGTGCAGAGTGTAAGTTCTTCATTGTCTTACTGTAGTCAGCTCCCATTATGTTTATCATTGGATAAATGTGATGGCTGCATATTTGCTTTGTGCAGAAAGTTAAAGGTCTCTTAAATTGAGTAATCATAAAGGTTATTGGATGTTTTGCATTTCTGGAAAAGTAATGTCTCATAAGGTTCTTTTATAGATTAAGGAATTGTCGAATGTCAAAGAGGAAGTTTATGGAGCTCTTGATTCCTTTGTTGCGTGGGAATTAGAGTTCCCTCTTATTACAGTAAAAAAGGCGCTTAAAACTCTTGAAGACCAACAAGAATGGAAGCGGATAATACAGGTATCTTAATAAACAGAAAAATTTTCCTTTTTAATTTTTTATTTTCTGAATATTGTTGAATTTTTATCATTCTTCTAAGTCAAAAGGGCATCTATAGATCTAGTGGGTATCTTAGATATCTCTAACATTGAGACGTTGGGCCCGAACTTAGTTTGTCTTCTGAAATTCCACCTTTGTTGTTGTTTCCATGTTCTTATTATGCTTCTATGGGCCCTATCTCCTATGTTCAATCTGTGGGCATCCTCTGAAGTGATTTTTATTCAACAAAATTGCATATGGCATTTTAGGTGACAAAATGGATGTTAAGCAAAGGCCAAGGAAGAACAATGGGAAGCTATTTCACATTGCTTAATGCCTTAGCAGAGGATGGCAGACTAGATGAAGCTGAAGAACTTTGGACAAAATTATTAATGCAAAACTTGGAAAGCTTGCCTCGTAGGTTCTTTGATAAAATGATTTCCATCTACTATAAGAGGGGCATGCAGAAGAAGATGTTTGAGGTATTGTTATAGTTCTGTTCCATTCAAACTCTATTTGCTCTTTTGTGATACGCTTATATTATTATACTGTATATTCTAGAAGTGGTTTTAGTTGCTTCTAGTCAAGAAGTATTAAAATTCTAGCATTTTAAGTTTTGTCCACTGATTATGTTACTAGAGCTCATGTCTGCTCTCCAAAAATATGCCAATATTTTTTTTATTCCTCTAAGACCATTTAATATTTCAATTTTGCCAGTGTTTGGTAAACAGAATGTGGTTTACATATGCCCATGATTATCCTGCAATAGGGTCACGCCTCTGCTTCGACCTTATAGACTATTGAGCTACTGATCTTTATACCTTACCGAATGCTTAGATTACCAACTTACCATATTGTATGAAACAAAATACATGACTTGAAGGTCTTTTTACATGCTTCTGACATAATGAGGCTAGACATCATGGATATTTACTTCTTAATTTCTCCTGTAGATATTTGCGGACATGGAGGAGCTTGGGATCCGACCTAGCATTTCAACTGTTAAAATGGTTGGAAATGTCTTTCAGGAGCTGGGAATGCTGGACAAATACGAAAAGTTGCACAGAAAATATCCGCCACCTACATGGGAATATAGGTACATCAAAGGAAAGCGTGTTAGAATTAAAGTAAATCGTCAAGGTGAGTATAATCAATTCGACAAAGACATGGATGAGCATGAAGAGGATGAACAAATTGCAAATGAAAGCAAGGATGAGGAACCTGAGCAAACTTCAGATGTAATTGGTGAGGAATTCAAACAGGGTACCAATGTAATGTATGAAGAAACTGGACAAATTTTAGATGATTTGTATGAGAAAACGGAACCAGTTGTGGATGTACCAAGGGGGAAAGCTGAAAAAAGATCAAATGACTAACTTTAAGCCTGAATTTTGTACTCTTTATTTCTGTGCTCACCTCTTGCGAGCTGTTAGCATAAGTAAATCGCTCTAATTTTTGTAATTGTTGACTTCTACACTTAGTCCCTTAGTCCCCCCGCAAATATTTGTTGAGCGGAAAAAATCTTTAGGTATATTTGGTGTATAAAAGAGTAAATTATACTGATTTCTTACTTTTCATTTATTTTTAAAATTTATATTTTAGTTTAATGTTAAATTTTTTGATTAACATATTTTTTATTAATTTAAATATATTATTAAATTTATACAAATGACAATAACAAGAGTAAATTTTGTTTTTAAATATGTACAAGTAAAAATAAAATTTTTTTATTAAATTTATTTTAAAAATATGTATTTAGGTTAATAGAGAGTATTTTAATTAAGAAATATATAAAAATTAGGTTAAAGTGTAGGGTAGTATTTTATTTTAAGAGAAGTGTGTTATTTTAAAAATAAAAGATAAGTTTATGTAAATTTAATAGAATTTAAAAAATATTATGTAATTAATTTTAAAGATAATATATTAAATAAACGAAAAATAGATATGTAGATATATTTATAGTAAGGTTTATTGAAAAGTTAATGCGTTGAGTTTCCTATCTATTTTGCTTATTATATTATCGTGCACAACGCTACTCGCTCTTTCAACAAAATTCCTTCTATTGATTTGCAATATAACAAATGATAGGTGATATGAACATAAATAAGAATATTACCCTAGTATTCTATTTTATCTTCTCTTCTCTCCTTCACTCTAAATCTCCAATCGCCCTCATCACTCCTTCGTGTCTATATATACACTCTCTCTCTCTCTCTCTCTCTCTCTCTCTCTCTCTCTCTCTCTCTCTGGAATCCTTTTTTGAAAAATTTGTAACCTATTTTCGACTCCTATGACAAGAAGAGTCAGATATAGAAGTAGAAGTGTGTTTGTCTCCAGTATTAGTGTGTGTTTGGATTGATGGTGAGTAAAATTGGTTTTTCAAATCTTAATTTTGTAGAATTGATTTTGTGTAAAAGTGAGTTTATATGAATATGATTTATATTTGGAAAATTTAGGTGAAAAGTGATTCGGGTAAAATTGATTTTATTTGGATATTATATACCAGAATCACTTTTAAGTGTAAAATTCTCAGAAATGGTAGTCATATTACTTTATTTGATTTATTCTTATAACATTACTTTTTTAAAAAAATAACATTTAACAAATGATATAGCATAATATATATTTTTTATTTCTATTAATATTAGAATTAAAATATAAATTAAAAATAAATATTTTAGTTAAGTCTATAAATGTGCATAGCATAGAAATAGAGTATTACAATTGATTGAAACTACTAGTTATTGCGCACATATAGTACAATTTGATCCCAAATGGTGTTTCGAAGTTGATCCATTTCAGATGAAGAGACAATGTTTAGACTTGGCAATGGATCTAGGCCATTGTGCTCATCAGTTTCTCCTTTAAATTGGCTTTCATCTTCAAGATGACTAAACTCAATATTTGTTTTAGAATTTCGTCTAATAAAATTATGTATAGCTATTGTCGCACTAACGATTTACACTTGTGGTTCAAATTTGAACTTTGTCATGCACTGCAAAATTTTAAACCTATTCTTCCATACTCTAAAAGTTCTTTCTATAGTACCCCTCAAACTTAAATGATAATAGTTGAATGCCTCATTATTATTTTTAAATCTGGAAGAATGTCTAAAGTCAGGGAGAAGATAACGTTCACATTTATGTGGACCAATGTATCCAACTGGGGTTGGATAGTCAGCATTCACCAGATAAAATTTACCTAATAAATAATTAAAGTATTACACATTAATTGTTGTAAAAAAAATTATAACCATAACAGTGAGTGCATGAATATACCTGGAGGAGGATGGGGGAAGTTCATGCTCGGAGTCGTGAGAGCATAAGAAAATACACGAGCATCATGGGCAGTGTGTCTTTCCAACCAGGCAAGGCAAACGTGAAACACATGTCCCAATCACATACAACCATAACATTTTGTGTTGGATGCCTTTTTCTACCAATAAATATTGGTTGTTCACTAGGGCCAACTATACATGGTACATGAGTTCCATCAATTGCTCCAATGGCATTCTTGAAAAATGGCCAGTATCGTGAGTTGTTTCGAATCTTTGATTGGGCAGAACGAAATGCTTGATCTCGTGGCTTAATGTATTTGAAGGCCAATCTCATGCAAGCAAATAATACTGTATGCAAATGCCTACTTACAGTCTCTCTTGAGCGTTGAAACCTTTCTTGTAGCATTCTATTACATACTCCATAGCCAACCATGTTTAAAAACATCGCAACCATCTCTTCAATTCCCATGCGTGTAGTGTGGTTCAACCCACATCCAACTAATTCAATGCACAATTTATGAAACACAAGTTTTTTCATGCGAAACATCTCATAATAGTGAGTGGGATGCCCTTGCAATATTTCTTGAACCCAAGAATGACCAGTTTGTTCACTCATTCTACATGATTATTTACATAAATATATCACTGTGTAGCTACCAATTAGTGCAGCCATATGAGCTTGTTGCTCACGAGAAAGAACTTGTGTCGTTTCAGTTTCTATTTCTGCATCTTGTATTTCCTTAAATTCCATTTATACTTAAAAAAAAGTATTATGGTATGAATATATACCAATAAAGCATAGTTGGAATATAACGGCACATTACAATCACAAAATCCATAAAAGAACAGACTGAATATAAAAGCATAATACCATCAAAAACCCATAAACCATAGTCCGAAGACAAAACCATAGTCCAAATACCATCACAAAACATAAAAAGTATAACCTGAATACAAAAGTACAATCTGAATATAAAGCATAGTACCATCACAAACCCATAAAACATAACTCGAATACAAATTCTAAGTTAACTCATGGTGGAGATTTCATGAATGAAAGTGGATTATCTACTGCATGTTGAAGCCAAATCAACCTCCGATCGTCATAACCATGAAAGGTGACAAACATCTCCCGATTTTGTTTATATATTATCATCTGACAGCAGTTTGCATACCACACTGGATCACTGACAATCTCATTGATTAAGTTCAACTCAGCCATAACTTCTTTCATTGATGTTCCAGGTGGTTATGTAGGACCAGAGCGACATGCATTTGCAATGACACTTATAGCGTCAGCTATTTTTGATGTTGCAGAGGCTTTAGCCTTACTTGTTCATTCACTAGGGTCAGCTCTTTTTCTCTTCCCACCACTTATTTGGCCACTAGTTCCCTGGGATGAGCATAGATTGATATTTGCAACTCCTTCAATTGCCCCAACATTGTCATCTTCACTATCTTCAGATCCTTCCTCTATATCTAGCCCAATATTGTTTAGGTTCGGGTGGTACCCATTCTCACTTTCAAGTAGATCATTAGGGAATGTCATTGACGATGGTGCCCACGCAAATTGTCCAGTTGCACCTACATCTTTAAAAAGTATAGTTAACTCTTGGGCAAATAGAAGTTCCTTATACCTAAATTTCTCATATTATGGATTTTCTTGTATGTATAAGACAATTCATCACTTTTACGAATAATCAAACAAAAATATTGCAATTAACGCACAAGTACAGGTTGATGCATAACCTACGAATTCCTTCTTCTCCCACTACTCATCAGGTGCATCAACAGTCATCTTCACACTGTCCCACTCTAGGCCTGTTTTTTTGGCTAACAATTTATGCCATATTGACCATTCTTTTTTTAAGCTATCCCATTTGTTTTTCAGTTGAGCTTTATCATAATTTCATCCAATTAATCTATTAAATTGCTTAATGGCAGCCTTTTACCATTTCTTCGTTAAGGTTGTTCCATTGCGTTCCCCCTTTTGGACTTGGTCCAAGCATGCTTTAACAAAATGCTCAATTGTTCTTGGATCTCACACAGCCTTTTTCTGAGAACTCATTTTTCTATGTAGCCAAAAAAATTATAAAGGACTAAGGCTAGCATGCACAAATTTTCAACAGACCCACATACAGTAATAAGTAGCAAAATCATTAATATTGTTAATAAAACTATTAAGTCTCAACAATTTAAGAGAACAAATTGAAAATAAAGATTGTCAGACCTTATTTAATTTTAAGAGAATAAATCGAATAAAACTATACACATATGAGTACACACATGCCTATTTAATTTTAAATTATTTCCTTTAGAGTTTATTTATTTCATTAATAAACATGTCTATTATGTATTAACAAGTTTAGCTTGATAGACATATCTATTTATTTAATTTTAAATTAAAATTATTAGGCTTTATTTCCTTTAGAATCTCAATAATCTTTTCATTTATTCAATGTAGCTATCAACAGAAAATTGACAGTAAATATTATCAAATAGCATATTATTGTATATGAGCCCATGCTTCCAATCAAATTGTTCTAATTTTTAGACACAAGCATAGTCATTGAGGATTTTGAACCCATGATTGAACCATTCACTAGGTTCTTACATGAGGAGGAGACACTTTAGTTTATTCATTGTTATCATAAGTTTATTCCAGTTGATCTTTGCTACTCAATATAACCTGATCAATACAGGATTTCAATTTTACTTTCATTCATACCCCATAGGATTATACCATGTTTGCAGCCATTTACTACTGGATTGGCCTACTATTGCCAATGATGTACCGAATCCCCACAGTAATGGTAATGGGTCGACTTCGAAACAATTGAAAGCCATAGACTCCACATATAATTCTGTACTCAGAACTTGAAAGGGTCCCAACAAATCCACGAGGTTAGGCCCTTCCAACTGCACCAATAGTTTAATTCAGATTGTCTAAAAGTTGCTCATAAAATAAAGTTTTGTTTAAAAGAACAATAATATCAACATTGACTAGAGACAGAGACACCATAATACTGACATCACTAGAACCAAATCCACAACATAATGGCCTTGCCTCGCTTCCTTGCTGCCCAGATATAAATATATATATAAGGATAAATGGATAACAAAAGACGAGACCTATCATCAAGTTTCGACTCTTTGGCAGTGACTCATAATCCATATGAAATTTATCAATGCATTCAGATTCTTGAGGCGCAGGAATACTACAATTTACCCCCTCAGAATAATCAAGGCGATTACGAAAGGCTAGTGCAGGAGCACTTGTCACTCTGTAAGGAAAAAAAAGAAAGCTATCACACTCTTACACGCTCTTCTATCTATCGGAGTTCTTTTACCTCGCTCTCTAATTACGTTTACGAGTTAGTTTTCAGAGTCTCATTTTAATGGTGATGAAGGGGAGGTAGGGCGCTCAGACTCGCGGTTTGGTCGGCTACTTAAGAATCGCATTTTAATGGTAATGTAAGAATCGCCAACTTATTTACCACCTGTGTGCGGATTCTTAATGAGGAACCGATCTCGTCTTTTACTTTAGTCTATGGAACTTAGTACCGGTTTAGACTACACTTTAGGAAGGAAGCCTAATTAGGCACCAAAGCCTCAGTGTCTTACTCTCTTCAACTCACTGGAGCAGCGCCCTATGTACAAAAAATTCTGTATTTCCCTGTTTGTGTAATCAGTTGTCCTAAAAGTTGAGGGGACTAAGTGGGGGCTTGGCAATTTAGCTTTCCAGGAATCTTGAGATGAGGCGCAAGTGTAAACCTTTACAAAGCCACAGATACAAGTGGCTTTTTCACGTTTAGAACAAGGAAGGCCAGGGAAAAGCTTCCAAATGCTCTCTCCATCAGAAAAAGGAAAAATTTGAAAGCAACCCTTTTACTCTTTTTGTTGAGTAAAAGCAACCTGTTAAACGTATCGAGGTAGCGAACGTAACATCTCAGTAAATTTCAAATTTCAAAACCAGCACGTAATGACTAATCGGTAGATTCATTGACCACAAAAATCTTAATGCACCTTCAGTTCTAGGAGACAATTTGGTCCAAGTACGAACCAGCGGACTACAACAAATGTGCTCTAGTATAAACCAAAGCTGTCATTTATTAAGGAGGAAGAAGACAGATCAGAGGAAGAAGATGTTACTTGCAACAGAGCAGAGGAAGAAGATGAAGGAGTAGCCTGGTCACTAACTGAAAGCAGCTCCACGTTAGAAACAAATTAGAGGAAGAAGATGAAGAAGATTGTTGAGATGTATCTACAAAAATAGAGTGAAATAGAGAAGCAGGTTTACATGCAACAAGGTTAGCAGAGATTGTTGAGAGGTATTCTCTGCGTTTGCTGTATCCTCAGATTGGTTTGGGTATAAAGGACAATTGGCCGTTGGAGTAATTACCATGCCTTTAATGCAATGCGTTTGCGTTGGCAGAAAGCAGGTATAAAATGCTTTAAGCCAATGTGATTTTGATACTCCCCATAGTGATGGTGCGGCAGGTCGAACGTGGATCCAAACATGCAGCAAATAGGCTTCTCCTGTGCAAACCTTGGTTTGGGCCAAAATGTGGGTACATCATCGTGTTTCCAAACGCATACTTCATGTTTTGTCCTTGACTTATTATTATGGTGTATTACTCGTTCATGGCGCATTCGTTTTCATCTATGTCAAAATTCATATTGTGAATTTATGTCCAAATCCAATCTCTTATATTGCTTCTCAATTCTCATTTTGTTAATGTTTGATATGCTAAAATTATTTAAAAAGATATCTTTTATTTATATTTAGGGCATAACTTCTCTCTTTATTTTAAATAAATGAAACTACCTTGATTTTTTGCAAAAAAAATGAAAGGTAATGTAACACATTATTGATTTGCGATGTCACCAAATGGTATAATTTATATCTCTTACTATTAATCTAAAATTTTCATATTTAAAAGTGTGAGTTATGATTTGAAAGTCATTAAATATAACAAGGTCATGGCTAAATTGCATGAGACTAAGCTAGTGGCCTAGAATCATAAAAAAAATTTCAAAAACACCTTTAGAACTCAACTCAATGTTTTAAATATATTAATTAACTAAAAAATCAATACTTTATTCCCTTAAATTTTGTGTGTAAAATACACATAACTCTTAAACTTTAAATCATATACAAATAATTCTTTAACTTTTAAAATTTGATAATAATTTTTTTAAAATTTTAATTTTAAACAAATAATGCCTCCATTAAAGAGTTTATTAATTTATTAACAAAAAGATGATATGTCTATTAATTTTTTGTACAAATAATTCTTGAACTTTGAATCATGCATAAATAAACTTTTTGAATTTAAAGTTACGAGTAAATAACTCTATAACGTGTCAACTTTTATTAGTGAAATAATGAACTTGTTTACGACAAATGTTAGTTGTACATAATTTTTAAGTTTAGAATATTTATTGTAGTTTTAAAAGTTAAGAGATTATTTGGACATAATTTAAAGTTTAATAAAAATTTATATATTTTAACCATTTTTTTGGTGCCAACCTGAAAGTTTTATTTATAAATTTTCGTTTTATTTATAAATAAAATATAAAGTTCTAATCTAGTTAAAATATTAAAAAATATGTATTTTGAGTGTAACAAAAGAAATAAAAGAATAATAATTTTCTAAGAGGAATTTGTACAATAAACCAATTCCAAAACATTGCAATTGCCCAGTGCTATATAATGACGCCCATCTGCCACTCATGAAAAATCCTCTCGATGTAATCTCCTGACTTCTTCCCCTCTCTCTCTACTGCGACTCTGACTTCCATCACCTCCAACGCTGAGAAGCCATCTCACAACCCGTTCGATTCCACTGTATGGCTTTGCCATCTGAATTGCATCGCAACCACAACCACCTCAACAACCACATCTCCAACTTCCTTCAATCCACTGCTTCCAACTTCGTTTCTCTCTTCAACCTCCCAAAAGCCTCACCTTCTTCGCCTCTACAACCACCCTCTTCATCAATCTCCCCCTTCAGAATCTGCTTC
The DNA here is from genome assembly GCA_026724425.1 of Erythrophleum ivorense. NCBI lineage: Eukaryota > Viridiplantae > Streptophyta > Magnoliopsida > Fabales > Fabaceae > Erythrophleum > Erythrophleum ivorense. The sequence goes on from JAIUCV010001280.1 coordinate 25,459, forward strand.
CCTCTACTATTCGCCGACTCCCCCAAGCCTCCTCTCGACTCCACTCACTATGACTCGGTCTCCTCTTCCAATTCCGCAATCAAGGGTGTCTCGTCCGCTGCCGAGTCCAACTCCGGATTCCCGTCGACGGTCAGGGTTTCAGGGCTGAATTCTAATCGAAAGGGTAGTGGGCCCGCCTTCGTGGGTCAGGTATTCAGCATGTGTGATCTTTCTGGTACTGGTCTGATGGCTGTTTCTACCCACTTTGACATTCCCTTTATCTCCAAGAGGTTCGTGTTCCTTTGTATTTAACTATGGCGCAATATTTGTGTTGCTTATATCTGCTGTTGTTGTATGGTTTTGAGATTATGGATGTAAATTGTCAATTATATATGTTTGAAATGTTCCATATGTGAACTTTTAGACCGATGACGAAAATTAGAATATGGTGGCAAGATTATGATTGTCTCTGTATTTACCTTCTTTATTGATAACTGTCTCCGAAACAGTTTAGGGAGAAACTCATTTGGATGTGTTCTATCAAAAAATAAAAAATAAAATGGACGTGTGTTTTATCCCTGAACATGTTGCAAAATGGAAACTACAAGTAAAATAGTCAGGAAACAAATTGGTCATTAATGATTGTACAGTATTGAACATTGAAAAGACTTGACTGTGACGATTAAAAGTATATATTTTTGGACATTCTTCTTCTGGGAACATTTTGTTTTAACTGTTATCTTTTATTTGCAGAACACCTGAGTGGCTGAAAAAAATGTTTGCCACAATCACCAAGAGTGAGAGAAATGGCCCTGTATTTCGTTTTTTTATTGATCTAGGAGATGCAGGTTAGTTCTATAACACCTTCCTCCCTTTTTAAGGTCTTTATATAATCTTACAACTGTATTAATCTGTTATTAACTTTTCACCTGCTTCAAGGTTACTTAGATCAAAGTTCTTAGTATAGACCCTGTGTATGTCTTGATCAGATCTTGGTTATGCTGATGTCTAAATATCATTGTTTGTTTCTTTTGGAAAAAAAAAATGGCAAGGCTAGTTTTCTCTGACTTCCTCTTATTGTATGTACCTATGGGCTTACTTTACTTGATCAGTCATCAGTTCATGGTTACATAGATGTCTGATTGTAGTAATTCCAGTTTCTTATTTGACATTTTTTGACATTATGTTCCCTGCATCTCCATTAATTTGTTTTCTTCCCCTTGTATAGTTTGGTCAAATGTGATTAGTTACTTTCTGATTACTGATTTCTTTTGTGGTCTCTTAGTTTCATATGTCAAAAGGCTGAATATTCCAAGTGGCGTGGTGGGTGCTTGTCGACTTGATCTAGCATATGAACATTTCAAGGTATTGCTGACTTTTTAAATTGCTTTTGCTTGCTAGGAATAGATGTTATAAATTCTGGTTGGGATACTAATTCCAGCATATTTTTCTTTATCATCTCTGAATTATTTTTCCAACTTATTATTCTCTGTTAGCGCTTTGAAAATTTATGTATCAATAGATACTGATGTGTAACTGCTTTCTATATCTACAGCAAATTGGTGGCTCTGATGTTTCCCATCTTTATACTTTGAATTAATTATAAGGTTATATATATGGGTTGGGGGCCTTAAGAGGTCTATTTGTCATACAGGTTGGTATATGTTAGCAACCAAAGTGGTGTTTGTTCATTTCCATTGAATGTAGTAAAGTGATTATGGACTTGTGGTAAAGAAGGTTAAGAAAAATGTGGGTTTTGATTAGAATTGGATCACGTGATGCAGAAAATAGTAATTTTGCTATTGACAGAAGTAGTAGTTATTTTTATTGTAAATCATTATGTTGAAATGTATCACATCAACAAATTAAGAATTGCTTTCATGGAAATAAGGCTAAATTGTTGAAATGGAGGAAATGGAGGAGTGCCTCGGGTGTTATTTGTGATAGAAGAGTACCACTCAAACTTAAGGGTAAATTCTACCGCACGGTTATAAGACCTGCAATGTTGTATGGAACTGAGTGTTGGGCAATAAAAAGTCAACAAGAAAATAAGTTAAATGTTGCAGAGATGAGAATGTTGCGTTGGATGAGTGGACACACTAGAAGAGATAGAATTAGAAATGAATGCATTAGAGAGAAGGTGGAAGTCGCTCCTATTGTGGAAAAGATGGTAGAGGAAGACTAAGAAAAACTATAGGAGAAATTATTAAGAGAGATTTAGATTTAAATGGTCTATCTAAAAATATGATTTATGATAGATGTTTATGGCGTTGATTGATCCATGTAGCTGACCCCACTTAGTGGGAAAAGACTTTGTTGTTGTTGTTGTTGTTGATGGACCCCATCAACTTCAAGTTTGTTATCAGAACACCTGTCATGCCAATGTTCAACTATTTTAGTCTGAGTAAGCACATTTAAGGTTGTATCTTCTCTGTTGTTGATTTGGTTTTTAAGACTTAAGACACAGTCATGCTAACAACTATCAAATCTTAGTCCAGATAAATCTAACTATGGAATTTGTGATTTTAATCTTTGTTCATATTATTCCAATTTTTTGTTTGGGTTGGTTTTTGACTGTTTTTTTTGATAGCCTGTTTTTGACATATCTCATTATGTATCATGCAGGAAAAGCCTCACTTGTTCCAATTTGTTCCAAATGAGAAGCAGGTATAATTTGCCTTACATAGTTACCCATCATTTATAGTTTTATTTACATATATTATTTATTTATATTATCATTATTTTTCTACAGGTCAAGGCAGCCAATAAAATTCTAAAGACAATGCGACAAAATGGCGTAGGTAAAAAGGTGGATGGGGTGCCTGTTTTTAGTGCACAGAACTTAGATATTGCAATAGCAAGTACAGATGGGATTAAATGGTTAGTTTTTCTCATCTTTCTCATTATATGTGGTATTAATGTAATTTTCTCAAAATTTGCTCATATCTTGTTGATATCAGTTAAATGATAAATTTGGATTTCCATTGCATGGATACATCTCATTTTTGCATAGTTCAGTAATTGGGAATATTTCTTGTTTCCTTGACAGTTGATTAAATAGTATGTGCTTTAGATTAACCTCAAAATTTTGATTTTTACTGCTTTTAGCTTCCTTTGGGAATTTTTAGTGCTTATTGTGCCCTCTTTTCATCTTTTAGGGTACTTTTTCATCTTTACTAGTAGTGTATGCATTGATTCATGGTGTTATTATGTCTGTTAGGGCTCAGGTTGCTTTTGATTATTGGTTCCATCATATTTCTCTGATGTATCTGGCTCTTTTGAACAAATAAAGTATTTTTTATCAATGCATATAACAGAATATATTATACTTGGAATCTTACTCTTTGTTCCATCAGGTACACTCCCTACTTCTTTGATAAAAAAATTCTTGATAACATTCTTGAAGAATCTGTTGATCAACATTTCCATGCTTTAATCCAAACTCGGCACATGCAGCGCCGACGGGATGTGATTGATGACAACTTGGCTGCTGAGGTGATTGAAGAGATGGGAGATAGTTTATGGGAGCCTCCAGAAGTAGGAACAATTTCATGAACCTTTTTTTTCAATTAATGAAAGCTAGTTGGAGAAAGAAAATTGTCAGTAGCTAGGAATGAGAATCTGTTCTTTTTTAGTCTATTCTGAAATTCTTAAATCTGGAATTTTCTGAGCAGTTTTATAATTTATTTGAAGTTCAAATATGGATCATGATTTAGGAACTAAAAGGTGCAGATGATGATATTATTAATGTTTGATAAAAGCTTTCACTGAGCTTCCTTGTGATTTGTTCCAGAAAATTCATTTGTTTTCTATGTTTCTTCTTCTTTTTCTTCTCGAGTATTATTATAGAAAAAAGAATTAACTTATATCTTAATACATATAATATTTATTTATCCTCTAAAATTGGGTAACATCTTGCTGATTTTTCTGACAGGTTCAGGAGGTGTTAGATGAAATGGGCCATCCTAGTATACCACTAAGTGTTATTTCAAAGGCTGCAGAAATACATTTCCATTATACTGTTGACAAAGTACTCCTTGGTAATAGGTGGTTGCGGAGAGCAACTGGCATACAACCAAAATTTCCTTATATGGTTGACTCATTTGAGAAAAGGTACATTACATGCTGTTTTTTGGCCTATTGAACTGGCTTTAAATGTTACAACTTGTGGCGATGTCACTCTTTCTGTTAGACCAGTGGTTTCTTTGTCCCATTCCATGCCTAAGACATGAAAAAGTTGACAGCTAGGTGTGCTTTTCCCAAGAATAAAAAATGATTATACTAAACCAAATTAGACAACTTGAAGTGACTTTAGCATTGCACTTGTAAAAAGGCATTTTTCCTATTAGATCTTGGTAAAACTATATCCTTTAGGTTAAGCACCATATTTAAATGAATTATCTTGTGAATCCAACCACAAATGCTTAACTCTTCTGTCCCTGCTTAGAAGGCCTTTCCTACAGCTACAAATAAAGAATGGACAGTATGATTTGCCATTGAGTGAATGGACAGAATAGTAATATGTTCCCAAATGCAGAAGAAGATTCTGTTAAAGGGTGTAATTGAACCTTCTTTAGAGGCTACTTAGAACATATGTTTCCACTATCTATTATATGTATATGGGGTGTCAAACAAAAAAGATGGCATCACCTCACATAGAGTGAAGCTCAGTTCAAGTTTTACATGTTTGTCAGGAGAGATTGTGGGCCTGCAAAATTTCTGAATGAGCACTGACACCATAACCTAGTGGCTGAAGTTTGTTATAGGTGGAACAAAGTTGCACTAGGAAGTATACTATTTTATCATTGTGGTTGTTGTCAAGTTTACATCAATGTACTGATGTATTAATTACATCTTTGCTTTGTTTTTCACATTATATTTCTACTTATTTCCTCATTGTCAAGTTTTAACCTCCCTGGGAACACTTGTGTGCCTCGCGAGGGCAACCTGAAAGAAGGTTCAATGGGTTGACTATATAAGGCAATCACAATTAAATCATTGTCTTTCCAAGAGAACAACGTGAATATTTCCAATATGAATGTCAAATTTATTTATTTTTTCTGGATAAAACAGAGCAATCAGATGTTAATACTGAATGCACCAATGAAACAGAAAAATGAAATTAAGGGGAATGATTGTTGTTGATACAGGTTCTCATGAATATTAAGTTTGTAAATGCTCTCCATGCACTTAAACGTCCAATCATAATTTGGGTGCACTAGTTGTGATGCCAATTTAGTATAAAAATGAGCTGGAGCCTTTTACAACTTAAAACTGATAGTACAACTTACTAGCTTAATCAATATGATCTTAAGCCATTGGATTCATTTTCTTTGGAAGCAAATTCCAGTGTATAGAGTAATTCACGTAAAATCTTTTAATCATCTGATGTTTTAAAGTTATTGGCAGTGCTGAGTTTTATATTTCATCTTCTATATGAAGTATGGGTGGACAATATTGAACTGCTTTTCTAAACTTGGATTTACTTAGTGGGATTCAGCTTCTCTTAAGCGCAGGGTGCAGACTTTAAAGAGGAAAGTGCAAGTGAATAACCGATTATGAGGAAATCAGTGGTGGATTTTCATAAATTCATATATGACTACCCAGTTCTTGTTTTTTATTTGAAGAAAATAAAAAAAAGACTATCCAGTGGGTTCTATTATCATCAGTTATCCACTTTGTGCATTATTCTCTAAAGTGCAGGACTTTGTGCATTATTCTCTAAAGTGCACCCTGCACTTTAGAGGATTTTTTTCTGTTACTGAAAGGGTATCTAGATCTTGTGCATCATCCATGCAATGATCAGTGACTTCCATGTTTGTTACCTTGCAGAAGTGAAGCTTCTGTCCTGAGAGCCTCACAGTCAAACAGCCGCCTTGCTAACTCTAAAGTGGAAGATAGCAGTAAAGATTGTGAATTCATAGGCCCATCTGATTACAACTTAAGAGATAATACTCAGGAAATCAAGGACCCTCATCCGAAATCTAGGCTCCCTTTTAATGACTGGTTTCATCACTTATGGCCAAAACATAGGCAGCAAAAAGAAGGCTTATCAAAAAAAGGTGTAAAAGAGGATCCAAAGCAAAATCCCTTTCTTCCAAAGATTACAATGGTTGGTATCTCTACAGAGGAATCTGGCCTGATGAACAAAGCTAGTTTGAAAAAGACAATGGAGGATCTAACACGAGAGTTGGAGAAGACAGAACTTGCTGATGCGTCTGGTGGTGATAGTAGTGAGGACAAAGTAGAAGATAGGGATCCACTGTTTGTAGCAAACGTTGGTGATTACTATTCTGGTATGGCGAGGACAGGATCTGCTCGATGGATTCATGGAGGAAACAACTAAACCTCCTCCCGAAGAGGATGGACAACTTCATTTGTTCAAGTTGTGATGATATTTTATTGTCCTCAACAAGTAAGAATTGGAAGATCGGGTTGCCAACTAACGCATTATAATGTATTCTTGCTGAGAGCTGGAAATAACCTTTTTTGTGTTGTCTGCCAAAAGCCAATGAAATATGTTTGACATTAGAGTAATGCTACTTACAATTGGCATACATAGCCGTTTGAGTTTAACAGGAAGATGTTGAGTGAGCGACATAAATTCATATCGAGCCATATTGTATGTGAGATGAATGCAATTGTGAGTGCAATGTTGTTTAATCAGTATTTTTGTTAACTTAATGTTTGATCAATACTGTAAATGATTGTGGAAGTCATCGATGTTGACCATTTTGCTAACTCCCGGGAATTAAAGAATTCTTGTGCTTCGTGTCAAAAGATTTATTTTCTTGTGGTTGGTTGGAGAATCAAGAGAGGTTGGACCTAGTGAGCGGAAGACTATCATTTTTTAATGGAGAGGTTCATAGTACTCCATATTTTAACGAGAATATCAATTCTGACAGTTGTAGAAATGAAATTTCGGCTTTTTTAGCAGGTTGAAGTATATTTTAGCGATAATCCCTCATCTCCAATAATAGAGAAGTAAGACGAGGTAAAAATATATAGAGGAAATTTATGTGTAATCATTTGTTGATTTAAATATGAAATGTGAAAGAAATTTTTTAGTGGAGCAAAGAATGAAGTGTTGAATTGTTAAAAAAAAATTCGGTATTTCCGCCTGTGCAATTCAAGGAAGTACTCTATCATTGTCGGAATTAATAATAAACACAAACACTTGGCACAAAAGGAAGAATTGATCTTGGTTAGATGAGCCTTGCGATCCGTTATCTAAACTGCGTGCCCTTTCAAGTTTAAATTTTAAAAAGTTAAATTAAAAAAAAAAAACTAAGAAAAGAAAAGTTACTTTAACCTTTAGTCCCATGACCGATTTATACTATTTACGGTTTTGCAACAGCTCTCGCCATATTTTTATAAATATAATAAATTCTCATCCATCCAATCCAATAAGATCCAGGAGGGAGACAAAAAAGTTTGTAGTAAGTTGATACACAAAACAAAAAGCGTAGAAAAAAGAAACTTGCATTTAAGCTGAACTCCAAAAATAAAATAAAATAAAATAAAAAATACAACGCCTCAATCATAGGCAAGAATGATGTTTTTTTTTTTACCCTTTCATTTGGTGGCTCATTATCTGCCTTATGGCAGCCTATGGCTCTTGGTCTCCACATCAGTTGGGGAAGAGGCATCAGTGGCTAATGGGAAGTGACATCTTTCTCTTTTCTCTGAACTTAATCGAATATATATATATATATTGGATTGCTTGATTTTGACCAAGCAGATAAGGGGTTTTTGACTCTAAGGCAATAACACAAGCTGTGAATCCTCCATACGCACTACGGTAAATATTTTTTTTTAAAATACATCAAATGTTCTTTTTATTTTTTTATGGGTCACGGTTGAATAATAACCCGACTCATATTATATAATTTTTTTTTTGAGTAGTTGATACTCAATAATTTAGTTTTTTTATATAATAAATATAAATGTGAAGATTTAAAATTTTAATATTTGTAAAAATTTTTAGTTGTAATAATTTAATTAGTTAATAAATAAAAAATATTAAAAAAATAATTTAAATATCATTTATAATAATTAAATAATAATAAAAAATAAAATTTATTTAAAAAATGACTAAGTAGTTTAATTTTTAATTTTTTAGAACTTGATAATTAGTAATAGTTTTAAAAAAATGTAATAAAAGAGATAAATTTTAATTTTTTAAAAACTTGATAATTAGTAATAGCTTTAAAAAATTTAACGGACAATTAAATAAACTTAGTAAATAATATTGAACTCTATTAAAGTAATGAAAATTATAACTAATATATGTAAATATATATATAATAAATTAAAATTTTTAATTTGTCGTATTTGAGTCATAATTTATTTTTCTAGTTATAATATGAATTTTTTCTATTGTTGAGTTAAGATTGGGGCTAACTACGACTTCTAAATTAAATTATGTTTTTTATGTAATAGTGAAGTTAGTTTTTATCAAAAATTGTTGGGAGTAGTAAGTTATGAAAATATTGATAAGAGATAAAAAATTATTTGCCATGAAAATAAAAAAATTAATTTAGGAAAATGAAAGTTAGTTGTCTGGGCTAATTATGACTCCTAAATTAAATTATGTTTTTTACGTAATGGGTGATGTTAGTTTTTATCAAAAATTGTTGGGAGTAGTAAGTTACATAATGAAAATATTGATAAGAGATAAAAAATTATTTGCCATGAAAATAATAAAATTAATTTAAGAAAATGAAGGTTAATTATTAACCCCAATCTTAACTCAACAATAGAAAAAATTCATATTATAACTAGAAAAATAAATTATAACTCAAATACGACAAATTAAAAATTTTAATTTATTATATATATTTACATATATTAGTTATAATTTTTATTACTTTAATATTGAGTTCAATATTACTTACTAAGTTTAGTTAATTGTCCATTAACTTTTTTAAAACTATTATTAATTATCAAGTTTTTAAAAATTAAAATTTATCTCTTTTATTACAATTTTTTAAAACTATTACTAATTATCAAATTCTAAAAAAATTAAAAATTAAACTATTTAGTCATTTTTTTAATAAATTTTGTTTTTTTATTATTATTTAATTATTATAAATGATATTTAAATTATTTTTTTAATGTTTTTCATTTATTAACTAATTAAATTATTACAACTAAATTTTTTTACAAATATTAAAATTTTAAATCTCCAAATTTATATTTACTATATAAAAAAAATTAAATTATTATAAGTATTAACTATCTAATTTTTTTTTATATAATATGGGTCACGGTTATTGTTCAACTGCTACCCATAAAAAAAATTATTATTATTTTTTAAATTTTTATGGGTCACGGTTGAACAATAATTGTGATTCTTTTTTTTTTTTATAAAAAAAATATTTGATATATGGTGGGAAAAAACATTTATGGCAGTGTATATGGAGGATTTACAATTTGTGCCATTGCTTTAGAGTCAAAAACCCAGTAGATAAGAGTTTGCCCACATGAGTTTCTTAAAGACTGCTCTAAAATAACAAAGATATCACATCCATTTTCTAGGTGAGTTGATGATGATGACTTACTCGATTTACCTATTACTTTATTTCTACTTGCATGTTATCTTTCTAAACTCAAACGCAAATTGTAGTTGCCAAACCCAAAGGGGGATACTGGATGCTCGTTCCTTTTCTGCAAGAAGGGCCTCAATGCAGTTGAAGTATCCCCTCATAATGATTATCATATTAATTATATTAATTTTAAAGAATTATATTTAGATGCAATTTCTTATATATTTATTATCAAATTTATTTATTAAAATATGATAAGTATATGATTTTTCAATAATAATATAATAAATGTATAGTTTAATTGAAAAATTATACAGTTATATATAAATATCCTATACTTATCATATTATTACGAGAGAATCATATATTTATTATATTTTAATTAAAAAAATTTGATAATAAATATATAAATAACTGTATTTAAGTTTTTTGATAACCATAACTGTATTTAAGTTTTGCCCAACTTTAAATTGCCTTTGAGATGCAAGTTTCATCAACCAATGATCCTTTTTTTTTTCCAATTCATGAAATTTGGTTAAATATTCTTAATGTTCTCTTTTGTTTTAAAATTTATCTGGCTTCATTGTGGATTGAAATATATTGCAAAAACCTCCATTTTAAATGATTTTCCATTAATAAAGTTAACTCTATGCATAATATGTATTCCTTCCAAGATAAAATTACTTAATCACATTTAGTGTCATATGAAGAATAAAATCAATCTTAAGTTAGACTTTGTCATTGACTAATAAAAATAAAATCACACTTTAATCTTATTGACAAATAACAAGGAGAGGTTTTTGCAATATTAAGAAAGTTAAAAGATAATTTTGAAAAAAAGAGAGACATCATGCATAATTTAACCAAATCTCCTAAATTTTTCTTTTTCTTTTCTTTTTAGATCTAAGCACTTTTCCTTACAACCATCACCCAATGTCACTATTAGTCTTAATATTATAAATTACTTTAAAAAATTATGTTTTATGTATTAGATGTAATAAAACAAATGAATATTTTGTGATGCCATGTGTGCGATCCTGTTCGGCAAAGTTGTTTGGTACATAAAAATAAAAGAATTATTTAGCATATCCTTTTTTTTTTGGCCAAAACTTTTTAACATGCCTTTGATGGATACTTTTTAAATAGATATATATTAGTTGGTTATATAAAAAGCCAGCAAAAATTTATCAAAAATAATATTTTAGGTGGTCATTTGTCTTTGTAAAATTTTATTGGCATTTTACATAGTCAAATAATGTAAAGAGTACATATATATATATATATATATATATATTGTCTGAGGCACATATATAACTATAAGGCACGCATATACATGTGTGATGCCCAATTGTTGTGAATTGCTTTAGCTTGAATCTAATCTTGAGACAAAGAGTGATAAAAAGAGTGTTTGTTAAGAAGGTAGGAGACTAAGGCATAGGCAGAGATCCTCTATAGTCTAGTTACTTAGGTTCTCTAGAGAAAATAACAGGATATATGTAATAGTTTTTGTGGGGATTTTTTTTAGTAAACAAAAATAGTAATAAAAAATAAATTATATTTAGTGACACCAATCTGGTTACAATCCCTAAAGTTGAGTTGCCAATGCAAGTGAGTAATTTTAGACCCATAAGTCTTTGCAAATTTTCATATAAGGTTATTTGAAAAGTTATTGCAAATAGGATGAAGGGTCTACTTCCTAAATTTATTTTTGAAAATCAGTGGACTTTTGTGCCTGGGAGACTTATGATGATAACATCATTGTAGCTCATGAGACATTCCTTTATCTACAAGCAAAATGAGGTGGAAATCATGACATTAAAACTCAATATGAATAAGGCCTATCATAGAATGAAATGGGACTTTTTGTAGCAAGTTCTTTTAAAGATGGGATTTCATACTACTTGGGTGGAAAGAATCATGGAAAGTGTGAGGTCTATGGCATTTAATATTTTACTTTTAGGAAGGAAGATTGTGAGTTCTATTTCTAAGAGGGGTCTTAGACAAGGGGACCCACTTTCACCCTACCTGTTCATCATTATGGCAGATGTGTTATTTAACACGATTTCGTAGTGGTATTAAATTAGCTAAAAGGTGTCCTATACTCACTCATTGTTTTTTTACTGATGATTTATTGTTTTTTATGAAAGCTAGTAGGGAGAACTATTCAAACTTGAAAGATGCTCTTGATCATTATTGTTTTGCTTTTGGATAGTACATAGGCTATTTTGCTTATGGACAGTACATAAATTATGAGAAATCTTGCATTTTGCTTTCTAAAAACACTCCAATGTGTATTAGAGATGATATTTGTAACTTGTTAGGAATTACTATTATAACTAACCTGGGAAATATTTGGCATTACCAATGCTTCGAGGGAGATCAAAAGTAGAAGCACTTGTGTTTATTCAGGACAAAGTCAGCTTTGGAGTTCAAGGTTAGAAGCAAAGAACTTTGTCTTAGGCAGGTGGAGAGGTTTTATTAAGTTTGTGGCTTTTGCTATCCCAAATTATCCCTTGTCTTGTCTTCTTTTCCAAATAAAACTTGCCAAGAACTTGATAGTGTCATTACAAAGTTCTAGTGGGGGTAGAATCCAAAAAAAAAAAAAAAGGAGGATCCATTGGAAATCATGGAAACATTTGGCTAATGAATCATTGTCTTTTATGGAAGCTAGTAGGGAGAACTATTCTAACTTGAAAGATGCTCTTGATCACTACTATTTTGCTTATGGATAGCACATTAACTATGAGAAATCTTGCATTTTCTTCTCTAAAATACTCCAATGTGTATTAGAGATGATATTTATAACTTGTTTTTAGGATTACCAATGCTTTGGGGGAGATCAAAAGTAGAAGCACTTGTGTTTGTTCAGGACAAAGTTAGTTATAAAGTTCAAGGTTGGAAGCAAGGAACTTTGTCTCAGGCAAGTAGAGAGGTTCTAATTAAGTTTGTGGTTTCTACTCTCCCAACTTATCCTATGTCTTGTTTTCTTTTTGTCAAATAAAACTTGTCAATAACTTATAGTAACATTGCAAAATTTTGGCGGGGGTAGAAAAAAGAAAAAGGGAAGATCCATTGGAAATTATGGAAACATTTGACACATGAAATAAGAACAAGGGAACCCTTGGTTTTAAGGATTTTATGAATTTCAATCAGCTCTTTGCGAAACAAGGGTGAAGGATTTTAACTTCTCTTTATGACTTGTGGGTGAGAATTTTGATTTTGACTTTTTAAAGGCTGACAAGGAGTTTTTTGCTTCATGGGCCTAGTCAAGTATATTAGAAGGTAGGAAATTACTTGATAATGGTCTTTGTTAGAGAGTTGGAAATGGTAGAAGCATTAATTTTTGGAATGACCCATGGATTTTGGGCTTGCCAAATTTTAGACTTCACTCACATACACCCTTGGAAGTTTATGATAATTGCAAGGTAGCAAAATTCATTATTAATGGAAGATGGGATTTCTCTAATGTGAATAGTTGGTTGTCTCAAGAAGAAGTAGCAGTAATAAAAAGTATTCTTATTTCTCTTTATTCCAAAAAATGGGAAATTAGTTTAGGCTTAAGGCAAGAATGGTGAATATATGGTCAAACAGGGATATCATTTGGCTAGATTGCTATTTAGTGAAATTAATTATGATCATGCAAGTTTTTCTTCCTAAACCCCAAAAGCTTTATGGAAGTCTATATGGAAGCTTAAGACTCCCCTAAAGATTCATCATTTTCTTTAGAGAATTTTGGCAGGGGCAATCCCAACGAAAGAAAATTTATGGAAAAGGAAATGCAGCTTATCACCATGCTATTCATGTTGTCAAAATGAAGTAAAACCATTGAACATATGATGCTCTTTTGTGAATGGGCAAGAAAGGTATGATTTGGTATCTATTTTGCATTTAAAACCAACCTTAATGATGTATCTAGAATGGATAATTGGCTGTGTTGGGCTCTATTGGATTTAAACTTATACAATTATGACAAATAATTGATGTCTATGACATGTTAGTTTATTTGGAAAGCAAGAAGTGAATGGATGTTTGATAATGTTAGCCTAGATTTCATAATGATAGTAAGGAGGGCTGTTGTTGTAATTAATGAATATTGAAACTTAAATAATTATTTTTTTTGAGACTACTGATCTGAATGGTACTTGTAGTGTTGGTGATGTTACTTCGTCTCCTCCTGTAATGGATCAAATAAAAATTAATATTGATGGTATGTTTGATGGCCCTAATAAATTAACAGGTTTAGGAATAATCATCAAAAATCATAGAGGTGTTATTTTAGAATTGTGTTTTGAGACTACTGATCTGAATGGTACTTGCAGTGTTGGTGATGTTACTTCGTCTCCTCCTGTAATGGATCAAATAAAAATTAATATTGATGGTATGTTTGATGGCCCTAATAAATTAACAGGTTTAGGAATAATCATCAAAAATCATAGAGGTGTTATTTTAGAATTGTGTTTTGAGACTACTGATCTGAATGGTACTTGTAGTGTTGGTGATGTTACCTGGTCTCCTCCTGTAATGGATCAAATAAAAATTAATATTGATGGTATGTTTGATGGCCCTAATAAATTAGCGGGTTTAGGAATAATCATCAGAAATCGAAGAGGTGCTATTTCAGAATAGTGTGAATCTCCATGTTTTGCCTTTCTTGCGTTTATGAGTGAAGCTACTGCATTATGTAAGGGAATACTTATGGCTTTGGATTTTCAATTAGAAAAAGTGATTTTTGTGTTTGACTGCAAAGCTTTGGTGTCTTTACTAAATTAGGAGGTTCTTATAATAATAATAATAATAATAATAATAATAATAATAATAATAATAATAATAATAAAATAAATATTTTTGTCCTTTTTTCCCCTCCCTTTTTCTTTTTCTTTTCCTTTCTTTTATTTCTTTCTTTCTTGCTTCTTCCTCACTCTTTAGTGGTGACGGAGCCTATTTCTCTTCTTCAATTTCGAGTGTTGTCTCTTGTGGTTGCTACTATTGCCTTGCCACCATGTACTCATTGTCGATGTAGAGTGGTCCTCCCCTAAGCGTCGTTGCTGTCCTCTATCGTGTGGATGTTCATGGAGGTGGTTGTATTGTGCTATTGATTATGGTAGGTCCCTACATCATTTTTATCTCCATTTTTCTTCATTTTGGTTGTTAATATTTGGATTCTTGCCTTTCTCCTCCTAATTTTGGCTTATCGCATCTCTGATGAAGCTTGGAACATTGCTCCTTCCCTTCCTTTTAATGTACCCAAAAAATGAACTCTAAGAATTTGGGGATTTTCAAGGTGAACCTTCCAACTGTGTTACCTGTGCTCTAATCTTCAATTTTTGCTCCTTTAAGGTAATCTTTGAGCTCAAATTATGGATTAGTAGCTAAATAAGAAAAACCTAAGTTCATAGGTCGATCATAGGGATAAAGAATAAGGTTTGGAAATAGGACTCAGTTAATTAGTTATTATCAAATGAGATAAATGTTAAGAATATATGAGCCTATGTGATGATTTGGTGAATTATGAATGTTGTTAAGAAGCTTTGCAAATATTAATATTGAAGGGTGTTACTCTTGGGAAGAGGAACGAGTGCCATGGTAGTGATGGGTACCATTAGTGAGTAAATAATAGATTATAACTTGTTTATTGGGTTCCTACATCATTTGTGAGCCTAGGGTAATGGTAGTTAAATTTTATTCAAATAATTTGTGCACGATTTTAGTGAAATAAACTCTTGAATTGCTTGCTCCTTATGTGCTTAAGTTGATGACATGATGATACGATTGAAGTAGGTGTTTAGCACCTTATGCTAGTGTGACTAAGGTAAGTACTTCCTGATGAGATTTGGTGCATTACTCAGTAAGTTAAAGTATGAATTTATTACTATAATCGCCATAACTTTTAAATTAGGTTTATAAACTAATAAATTATATATGTATGTATATAATTATATGTGTATATATAAATAAAAAATATATAATACATTTTTATTTTGCTGTATATTTTAACATATTGGATTGGTCATTTGATCACTTAATTTCATTGATTATTAGTATGTTTATTTCTTTAATTAGGCATTTTATTGTTTTTACTTAAATCAAACCCTTAACTAATTAATCTAAATTAAAGCATAAATACTTGACTGTTACTAATATCCTACATGTAATTTACCTTAGATACAAGCCACTTTGACCCAGTAGTAAGATGGGAACACTTGATGGAAATTCGTAGTTGAGAGTGCTATTAAATGGCCTAAGTGCACCTAAACAAGAGAGAGGAAGCCTGGGTGGGAAAATGAGTTGCTCGTTAGGTGTAGTCACTCGTGAAAAGGTAAGAAATTACCAAGAAAGTGTAGTCACCCCTAGGAATATGTGCCATAATATATTAAAGGTAGGTGAAAAAGAAACTACCCGTTAAGTGTAGCTATCCATGAAAGGGTAAGCAATTGCCAATAAGATGTAACTGCCCCCATTGTGAGGAAACAAAAACCTTAATACTTTATCTCCTATACCAACCATTTTACGGATTCAATGCTTTAAGACTTACCTATGCATGAGTTTTGTTGGTTGGGAGTCTTAGTTACATAGTGTTATTTAATTTTATGTATTTCTTAGCTTCTATATGGGTTATGATCTTTTTATTTTCATTAAAGGTAAGTTGTTATTTGTTCATTGAGTTTTCAACTCACTTTTAAATTTCAATATTTTAGATAGTGGCATTGGTTCCAAACCACTTCCATCGTCTTAAGTCTAAAAGATTAGAGTGGTGAGCCCTTTATTGAACAGAAAGGGTGTAGATGTCATTTTTTATGTTGAATTTTGATTTGAAGTTATAAAGGATTTTAGTTGTAGCTCTACTTGACGTAGGCATATTTCCCCCATCCCTTTAGTTATTTTTTCTTTTTCATATTTTGATAGTTGGTGGTTGAGAGTGGAGCTCTCTCATGCTGTTGAAATTTGGTTTTTAGCTATTTGTAGAAATTTAAGGTATCCAAATTTTAAGAGAGACTCTGTCAACATTTTTACAAAAAGCTAAGAATATTTGTATTGATAATGAGACAATGGGATTGTTAGATGAATTAATGTTATATATAGAATTTTCAAAGGATTCTCTTCAATCTTGGGTTATATTTCTTAGGCTTATAGATATGAGCCTTGTTGTGTTCTCCATGTTGGTCACCTCCTTTCTTTGGGGTGTGACACTTCATGTCTAGATTGGAAGAGTTTGGCACTTATTGATGATAACTCTTTTGAGTAGAAGATTTTCTTCATTTTCTCTTTGCTAGATTCCAAGGATGGCAAACAAGTATGAAGGGGATGTGCCCTATTGGTTGGGAGTCTTCTTTCCCATGCCCTCTTGTCTCTATTCTTGTCCTAGATTTTGTTGGTGTCAAGGAGGGTGCTGGTTGAATTTTCAGTCATTTGGTATCTGTACCATTTTTATGTTTTCTTTCTTGTTTCTTGCTACTATAATTGTACTGTTGTGTTACTGTTTTATGTGAGTGTTACTTTAGGCCCAAAAAGAAATATATTTAAAACTGTCTCCTAGGATTTTAGTGACGAGCTTGGAATCTAAGCAGGTAGGCATAAATTCAACTCAGAAGATTACTTTCTTTAAAGAAATTACTCAACTAGTATAAGAATTTTTTTTTTCTTTTTTTGATTAGGTTAACTACTAATCAAGATTATCAGTCCAAGGATTTTTTGTGAGTGTTTTTTTGGAAGTCTCAACGCCTTTGAGTAGAAGGTCAACAAGAGGAAGAATCAAACCCTTAATATTAAGCTTACCTTGATATTAATTGAAGTCTGAAGTTGGTGTCATGTAAATCAGTTCATTGGGGACGTGTGAGAATTTTTGTGTCTGTTCTGGAACATGTATCATGGTCATGTCCTCAAATATTCTAGATCGATATGGACACCATGGACGAAGCCACGAAAAGCAAATCAAGCATTTAAATTTTAAAGTTTGTATTTTGCTGCCATTAGCAAAATTACAGGATTCGGGTACTTCTTATTCTTAACTATTTTTGTTTTAATCCATGGTGGACTACACCCACAAACTTTTCTCTGATCTATAATGATTAAAGAAACTGTTGTCCCGACAAAGCTATGCAACATAGAACATTTCATTTGACGCAAGAATCCACCAAACAATACAATACACCACTCTTTTTTTTTTCCCCAAAGCAAGGATACTTTAAAAATTGAGTTATGTCTGTGTTTAATAATTAAATTACACATAATTGAATCATAATGTTTGTGCCTATGCCTGGCCAATATAGTATTTATATTTCCTAATTCTATAGTAAATGTGTATATTTGGAAGCATATGCACATACGAAAGAATGATCCTCTGTGAGGATTTTACCACATCAATTTCGTAATATTGGGTAATTAAGCGATGCCGTCGAAACAAGTCAATGCTTTTATTCTCCACTCTCCCTGACTTTTCTTTATTTTATTAAAGTCAATAAGCTAATTAGGTTTAGAAGTTACGAGGCCAGTGAATATTGAATCACTTCCTTCTTTTACTCAAGTGGGCTTTCGTCATTACAAGAGAGAGTGACATTGATATGATTAAAGTGACAGAGAGCTCTAGGGCTTGCAGGCTATTCCATTGACAAAACTGGCCAACCAAACAAAAATGGAATGAAGAACAAACCCTTGAAAATTCTCATTCTTCTCTACATACCCCTCAAAAATCAATTTGGACCCCTCCCACAATTAATGGATTTTGCATCAGATCATGATAGTGGTGGTCCCAAATTACACAGCTTCCGTCAGGTATGTCATTGTTCTGTTTTTTATAATCATTGCACTTATATATCAGTGAACAACTCTGTTCATTCCCTCCATAATTTACATATACAAAGTTATATTTTGGTGTTGATATATATGCTTTGGCTCACTTGATAAAAGTTTCATTGTCAATTGCATGTCATGTGAGTTCAAATTTTTTTCCAAAAACTTAAAAGCTCATATTGGTGGTCAATTTTTCTAGAGAGATTCTTAACACCCATTCTTTTGAAAAATTTAATCTTCTCGTAAGCCTTGCTGCTACACTGATTTTGGCGTTAAAATACTGAATATAGATAACATAGGTTCAGCCTATAAAATTGTGGGACCAAAAAGGAATCATGAGCATACCATTAATGTTCTAACCAATAATATTAATGCAATCTATTATCGTTTTCATTTTTTTTTTGTCTACCAAAAAAGTGATCAACTCCTGTCACAATCATCAAAGATGCCACAAAAATAATTGTCAACTCATATTCTCATAGTGCTATCTAGTAACTTGCATAATGGGAAAAGAAATGCTTTGTAAAATGGATATGTATAAACTAAAACTTTTACAAGTCAAACCATGCATTTGATTTCTTTCCCATAAAATTTTGTCGCTCTTTTTATTTTTTATTTTTTACCCTGCACTCCACTTTAAAACAGTGTATAGCATTACATAGTATTCTCTTTTGTTTCTGGAAGTGCATTTTTCTCTATATTCTTTCTGGTTTCTCTTCTATTTTACTCTTCTGTATTATGAGTGTGATTCTTTTCTTTAGGCAATTGCATACTTTAAGTAGTGTGATTCCTTTTTTATTTTATTTTTCATATTTAGTTGGATTTCATTTTTGTTTTCCTTGTTTTTCAATTCGCCCCTTTGTAACCACATTAATTTACAGCTAGCACACTTGAAAAGGTCTTGTTATAAATTATACATTATGGATGACCGGGCATGTCTCAACTACAATGACCATATCCCTCTAAGAAAATTTCCTTTTATAAGTTAAAAAGAATAATAAGCATGCTTTTTAAAAAAAAAAAACAAAGATAGATAAATTCATTTATTCAAAATGAAGAGACAAGCTAAGTCCCAATTACAATTTTAAAATAGAATTTTAATCATCCAACAGCACAAATAATTCTAACATGCAAAATATAGACAAAATGGGAGCTATATGAGGCTACAAAACAGAGAGGGTTGGAAATCTAGCTGACCTCGTGATTGATTAGTTTAATAAGTATAGAGAGAGAGAGAGAGAGAGAGAGAGAGAGAGAGAGAGAGAGAGAGAGAGAGAGAGAGAGAGAGAGAGAGAGAGAGAGAGAGAGAGAGAGAGAGAGAGAGAGCTGACAAGAAAAAGAGAGAAGTTAAGAAGAGATTGGCGGCCGCTAGATTTTTATGAAGGGTTATTCTCCTAAATTCTTTGGATAATAATAAGCGTTTTGTAAGGTATGTATATCACATTACTAACTTATATCTACATTTACCATGAAAAGGTAACATAAAATAATAATTATTCAATTCATAAAACAAATCTGTTGTAGGAAATAAATGTTACAACTAGTGGATATGAGATTTTTAATTAAATTATGAGAAACTTTTAAAATTGGGGTTGATGAGTGCGTACAAAAGCTAAGTTCACTCGTACTCATTAATTAATATACATTTAATGGGTTTTTGACTATATTGCAATGAGAAAAATTATAATTTCCCTCATGTAGAGCCGTAATTATTTATTCTCCAAATACATCATGTTTTTTTAAAAATAATATAAGCAACCGTGATCTATATAATTTTTTTTAAAAAAATTTTCAAAAGCAACCGTGACCCGTATAATTTTTAAAAATATATATAATAGATCCATTTGCCGTGTGTTAGAGTCAAATTTTGACCTTAACACATGGATAAGGTTGTCCACGTGGCAGTGTGTGAAAGACCCATTTGAATTATGCTGCCACGTGGACAAATCTGATTAGTAGAAAAAATATGTTATTTGCATTTATTATTTTTAACCGTTACCTTTTTTATCCTTTAAAATCGTCTCCTCCTCCTTTGTTTCTTCATCCTTCCCCACGCATTTTCTTCCTCCTACTTCTTCATCTTCATATTCTCCATCTCAATCTCTACTTCTTTGTGTTAAAAACAACGGCTTCACCTTCAGGCATTTTTGTGGTAGAAGAAGTGAGAAGATCTGAAGAAGGCAGCCATTCTTTTATAGCTTCACAATATGTAGTATATTTTAGTTTTTTTTTGCAAAAAATATGATTATATTGTAGTGAAATTTTAAATTTTAGATGAATGTATTTTTAGTGATTTGATGTTATCTATAAATTGAATAATTTTCTTATTAAAAAATAATTACATGATAGTTGAAATTTAAATTTTTTTAAAAATGTAAAATAAATTTAAAATTATATAATATTTATTAACATACAAATAAGGGAAAATAATAAAATGTTAAAAGTAAAAAAGAATAATAAAAAAATATATGGAAAGATTGTTTATTGTATGATATGATAATAAAATATTATTATAAAAATATAATATGAAGAAAAAAATGTTATATAAAATCTAATATAAAAATATTATAAGAAAAGAGTTAAAGTTCTATAAAAAAATGTTGTAAACATTATAATAGGTGGACAATAAGGAAAAGAGTAATAGTATAAAAATAAAATTATTAAATAATTTTATGAGAATGGTAAATATTATAGTATTAAAAAAATTAAAAATTATGAAAATATAATATGAAAAAGGAAAAAATATTTTTTTAAAAATAGTATGAAAAAGTGTTGTGAAAAAATATTAGAAAAGAATTAAAGAATTGTAAAAAAAAAATACTATAAGAATTATAATGTGAAAAAAATGACAAAAAGTATAATATTATAAAAATAGAATAAAGAAATAATTTTATAATATTGGATAATAGTATAATAAAGTATTATAATATTGGACAAAATAATTTAAAAAATATTACAAAAATATAATATGAAAACGTATTGTGAAAAACTATTATAAAAGAATTAAAGGATTGTATAAAAAATATTGTAAGGATTATAATGTGAGAAAAATGACAAAAAGTGTAATATTATAAAAGACGAATTATTAAATAATTTGTTTAACATTGGATAAGATTATAATAAAGTATTATAATATTGGACAAAATATTATAAAAATATTATGAAAATATAATATGAAAAAATATTTTAAAAAATATAACATGAAATAGTAATGTGAAAAAATTGTTATAAAAGACTTAAAGGATTGTAAAAAAATAGTGTAAGAATTATAATGTAGGAAAAATGAAAAGTACAATTATGAGAGGAATTTTTAGAATTATATTAATTGATTATGGGAAAAAAATATATCTATTAGATAAGGATTTTAGTTGTTTATAGATTTTGTACAATATTTTGAATGTTAATGGCAGTGTTGTTTGGATTGGTGAAATGAACAACGAGAAAGAGGTTATATATTTATATTCAAATGGATAAATATGCAAAATTGAAGATTTTAGTTGTTTATAGATTTTGTACAATAATTTGAATGTTAGTGGCAGTGTTGCTCAGATTGGTAAAATGAATAACGAGAAAGAAATTATGGGCTTATATTTAAATAGACAAATATGCGAAATCAAAAAAAGTGCAACATTTATTGTAGATACAATTGATGTAATGACTGTTGATTATGATATTTTGTTGGAGAGATTAAAATAAGAGGTTACGGAACAACTACAGCTAGATTCAAATCAATATGTGTCTGAACTGATATATAGGCATCAATGTCACCGAGACTTACAAAGTATTGAGCATGTAAATTAAAAAGAGATGCCAACGTCCAAGCAATATGGGTAGCAAATACAAAATTTCTGTCATAGCTTGGTTTAGTAGAATTGTAGGTAGAAATATCGTCAAAGGAAATGGATTTAAATGTGACAACTCAAGCAACAGTTGAGCATGTATTGGATTCACTCTCATCCTCCAACTACACTAACGTCACAGATGATCAGCTTGCCTTTTTTATGACATATTTTGTAGGTGTTGGTCAATATCTACCTATTGGTTTAGTTGACTATATCTCTCATATGAGTTTATCTCATCCGCACGTTAATGATATCTCACATCTAAGTTCATCACATGAACTAATTGGTGCCTCTTTTCTCCTTCAGAAGAGCCAGAGGACATAATGGATGAATTTGAGGAAGATGATGAATATGATGCTGCTTCTTATGATTACAATGATGGTGGTAATATAAATGACGATGAAGACACCAATTGTGTGGATGTTGCTATGAATCTAGTAGCCTCCATTAATATTTATAATGACTCGACGGTTGTATTCCTCGAACAGATAGATGCAGATAGTGTAAGGGTTCTTGACTATGCCGAAATAGAGAAGGTAGCGATAAACATGAATGATGGCTAAGAGTTTTATGTAGATATATTGTGTAATGATAAGTGGTTTTTTCATCGAGCAATAAAGATTTACTCAGTACATGAATATCATACTTCTAAAGTGTTCCATTCTTCAAAAACAAATGTGAATAATACCGGTGTCTTCAATATGGATAGGGGTTATGCAAACAGAGGGTTAGGGCTTGTTATCAAAAGAAGGAAAGCTATGTAGCAGGTTACTTCAGTTAGGGCTCCGCACTGCTAATATACCTCTATAGAGAGTTGTGTAATACCACCGATTATAAGGAGATTAACATTAGTGGCTATTTGACATTACTTTACTTATGAGCCTGGGATTGGTTCCCTAGGCTAGCCCCCAAGAGGCCCCCACCTTCAAACTTTCACCTCGATATATATAATGTTTTCCTGCCACTTACTTATAGGTATGAACCCCATTTTGAGCTTAATACTTATTGTATGGTTCATGTTGCTTATATACTTTAAAATTAACAATTATTTCCTTTTACATCTTACAAGTGGAGGCGTGTGGGTTAGCATCCTCATCAAATTAGCAATACAATATTATAGAGTATTGTTAGACTAGATGAGAGCTAATGAGGTTTAAGACATTTCCTATTGGTTTGTTGCATAGTTACCTTAGTAATAATATATCCTTACATGTTTTATTTCATTATTTGTAGATTATACGGCATTCATATGATGTAGATGATGTATGCCAGTTGATAACTAACTATTGCTTGGTTCCCTTGAATATATAGCTAGCATCTGTGCCACTTATTTGCTTTCATATTGTGGAAAGGCATCATGCTGACCATGTGCTCCAACAGTTTGGTAGGATGCAACTCATACCTCATGCTTCTTATGATTTAGAAGAGGTCCATATACTGATGCTCAAAGGCAACCCATTTGGACTGGCAAAAAGAGCATGAGAACTTCCTACTTGCTTGGTGGAGCTGGCAAGATATTTTGTCACTTACACCGATATCATTAGAGCCTCTAGATCACTTTTTAGAATACATGAAATGGAACTAGAGGGTTACTCGTTGGTGGATCCACTTTCTTGTTGGTAGATCTACTCTATTAGTAATGCCTAAGGTTTTATGGTAATTTATAAGGATCTAGCACAGTTATTTTATTTCACTTTTTTCATACTTATTACATATATGACTCAGTTTTTTTTGACAAGCTGATGTAGCTGATTGCTTATAAGTACTTGCTATGGACGACCTATTACCATTGGGTCTTGTTGTGGTCACAGATTGTACTAACATCCTCAATGTACTTGGTGAGCATCGGGATATGACGATTTCTCAAGCTGCTCCTCTTGCACCTTAGTTGCCTAGGCCATAGCTTCCTTCAAGTCGCACGGCAAAGAGAGCACGTGGATTTTTGTCTACTAGAGCATCCATGGTGGATGATCGACCTTATCGTGATTCTACCCCTGGTGTTGGCACTGCATCTATGATGCTTGGTCATTCTTTTTATACATTGACAGAGACACAGGCCCACCTTGATGTTGTTGGACCATCTTCTCTTTTAGCGACACAGACACAAGTACACCATGACACTGTGGGTCCATCTTCTTTTATAGTGACACAAACCTAGACCCATCATGACATCGCAGTTATCTTCTTCCACTCCACCCATGCATTTTGTTGCTTTTAGGGGTGTCAGCTTTTCATTTTATATGCCATACGGCTCTATCCCTTTTACACCTCTATTCTCAGACTAAATAATGTCTGCTTTTAGATTTGCTTCTGAATCTTCTACATACGTTGGATCATAACGAGCGGGATATATCACACCACACAGCCAATTCCTCTAGCTCAATCTCCCTTATTGAATGTGAATCTCGTACCCTTCCAATAGGTGGAAGATAAAAGAAACAATGATAACGAAGAAGATGAAGATAGAGGTGAGAATAAAGAAGAAGTCAAAGAGGAGGGCGAGGTATAGGAGGCAGAAGAAGAACATCATCCTATCTGATAATGAGGTCGACAATTAAGAACACAGGCTCAATGTGACACATGAAGTTATTTTTTTTGAATGTTATCTATTATTTTTTTATATTTGTGTATTTATTTTTTAGATTATTGTAACATATTATAACTATTTATCTTCACCGATTACAAAATTTAACTTACTTCAATATCAAGTTCAACAAGACTTGACAATTGTGATTAATTTTGTATCCAACTTATTTATCTAATTTAAAGGAAATTGAATTAAACAATTAACCTTCATTTTCCTAAATTAATTTATAACTTTCATGGTAAATAATTTTTTATGTATTATAATTATTTTCATTACATAACTTATTACTCCTAATTTTTTTTTTTATGAAAACTAACTTAACAATTACGTAAAAAAGAATTTTAATTTAGGGGTCACGGTTGGCCCCAGCTATGACCCCTTTATATATTAAAATAAAAAAAATTTAACTCAACTATAAAAGAAATTCATATTATAGTTAGAAAAATAAATTATGACTAAGTATATAGCAAAATAACAATTTTAGTTTATTATAAATTTTTTTTACATATTTTAGTTAAAATTTTTATTACTTTAATATTGAGTTCAATATTACTTAACAAGTATAATTAATTACTCATTAAATTTTTTAAAACTATTACTAAAATTTATTTCTTGTAAGAAAAAAATTTATTTTTCTTCAATTATTTGATTAAGTTTACAAGAATTATTTTTTTATTTTTCTTAAACAATGTTCTTTCATTTTTTTAAAATAATTTTTTTAATCTTTTTATCAAGTTTAAATTATTTCACATTTAATTTTTTTATACTACCTAACTATAATTTTTTTAAAAATATCTTTCATTTTTTATTATTTTTAAAGTATTATAATTGATATTTAAATTAATTCTTTAATGTGTTCTTTTATAAAATAATTAACTTAATACAACTAAAAACTTTTAGGATTATTAAACTTTTAAATCTCTAAAATTATATTTAATGTATAAAAAATAGATAATTATAAATTAAAAGTAAATTTCTAATTTTTTTTCAAAATTAGCAACTGTGACCCATTGAATTATTATTTTTTTTAAAAATAGGGTCACGATTTTTTAGCAATTGTGACCTTTCATATTTTTTTTTAAAAAATTACATATTGTATCTCAGGAATTAAGATTTACAGTTGTGCATGGGACGAATTTAGAATTTGCCCCATTGTATTTGAGTTAAAACCCTACATTTAGCCTTGTATGAAAATGTTGTTGTTTTTAAAACTTATTGTATTGTATTGTAAAAGAACATTCTAAAGCTAATAAAAATAACATAAATTGCATTTTGATCAATACTAGCATTTGATAGTTATTGTTGTAATGTAGTTGTAAGTTTTTTTTGGGTGCTCTGTGTAGTTAAAATTATCTAAAACTTAAGTGGATAATGATAATAGTTATATAATTATATAAATTAACAGTTTTTTTTAAATGAAACTCATATTCTTAGCAACAACATTTGAAGAGTATATCCTATGCATAAACTTTGAAAAGACACGACGAACTCCATTTCAAAGTATACGAACTCCATTTCAAAGTATTGAATCAAACACAATTTTATAATATAAAGGCTAAAAGAAAAAATCAAAGCCAAAGGATGATGTGGCTATAAAAATTACTAACTATATGCTAACACTTTGAATAGCTCGTAAGATATAATATTATTTTTAAAGAGTTAAACATTTTTTTAAATATATATATATATTGTAATTGTAAACATATACTTACAGTTTTTTTTGACATTTTCAATAAAATATTCTCCTTTTTAATAAGAAATCACTTACTACAAAGATTTTCTCTAATATGAAAAGATACCTTTAAAACTAAAAGAAAAGATATAACTACACTCATTTTAATCCAAATATTTTTATAATTTACATAATATAATAAGTATTAGATATGTATTTGATCAATATACATTATAAAAAAAATTGGGAAATAGTGAGGGGTAAATTCCTTGCCAATTCCTTGTTAAATGCATTTAGTGTGAGAACAATGAGGAAAAGTTCCCTCACTATTTCTAGCTTACTAAATGGCAAGTGAACTTTTTCTCGCCAATCTCTTGCTAAATTTTCTTCCTAAAAAAATATAGAAGGATTTTTCCTCATCAAAATCTTTGCTAAAGTCATTTCCTATTTTACACATTTCTCTTGCTAATTGTTGAGGGAATTCCTTTGCCAAAACCCTGGAATTCTCTTACCATTCACTTGGTAAAAGTAAATTCCTTGCTAAATAAACAAGGAAATGCTAAATTAATGGAAGTGTCCTTTACCATTCCCTTGCCAAGCTATCACATATCCTTCGTAATCTCTTAGCATTCCTTCATCAATTCGTTGCCATCTCCTCGTTATTCGCTCATTATTCCCTCTTTAAACCCTTGGCATTCTCTTGGTAATCCCAATTTATTCCATCACTATTTGTAAAAGCCAAATGTAATGTTTTATTTGTTTTACGTCCATTTCCATAACTTAACTTGTGATAAAATAATTTTTCAAATAGACATAGCTAGTCAATTATAATTGAACATTGAAACAAAGTTTTACACACACACACACACACAAAAATATTTAAGTCCAAAAAATTGTTCATACAAGACTACTAATTATCATTATCTAAGTTTTTATCTTCATCTTTATGCTATCTCACTCCTTCATCATCTTGCGTAAGTGGGTTAGATGATTCAACTATTGGTGGGGTTGCATTTTGCTTACATATTGTGTAGCAAGATTTGCTCAAAACCAAGGAAGCCCAATAGTAGTGTAACACCATATTTATCTAGCCTATCTCATTTTATTTCAAGCTCATTACCT
This sequence comes from Erythrophleum ivorense, assembly GCA_026724425.1. Classification (NCBI taxonomy): domain Eukaryota; kingdom Viridiplantae; phylum Streptophyta; class Magnoliopsida; order Fabales; family Fabaceae; genus Erythrophleum; species Erythrophleum ivorense. Next base: position 52,996 of record JAIUCV010001280.1, read on the forward strand.
TGACCAAGCACACTTTCTCAAGAAAATGCCATTAAAATAATAGATTATTTTACGTTACGTCACGAATAAAATTTTCATTGTGTCTTGTAGACTATATGAACTCATCCATCTCATTTTCCTATTTAATTACACACATACAACTCAAAATCAACTCAAAATGTGGCCAAAAATTTGAGTTCATGAAACATATATATAAAAATCACATGTTTAGCCTCGGATTGGTGTGCCAAGTTACTGTCATGAACTTTGGAAAATTATAACTAATTCTAGAAAAATCAAAATTAAGTACACTATACCATTATGAAAAGCTACGGATGTCTACTCTATGTTAAAAATAAGTACCAAAATAGGAATGCATAGCTATCAGAAATCGATGGAACAATATATAAACTCAGCTAGCACTACTAGTACTGACACAAAACTTTAAAAATTCATATCTCCTTGCTCAGACATCCAATTGGGGTGATCTTAGTGGTTATACAAAGCTTATCCTGTCTAGTTTATGCCTATAAAAGTTCATGAGCATTGGACACCAATAGCCCCTCAAATGACACAGAAGAAGAAACTAACCATATGAACAGTAAACATACTAGAACAGCTAAAATTTGGCAACTTTGAAAATTCATAATTAATTCCACAGAGCTCTAAATAATTTGGTTTTTAACTTCCCAAAAAGGTATAGATGAGATCTATATGCATGCTAAATTTAATGAGGAAAATCATTCATTTAGTTAGATTGTACCATAGGGTTGCAAATTGGTCCATTTATACTTCTTAAAGGGTCACAAAAGGTTCAAATTTGCTTTTAAGGCTTTCATGGCCAATTGAGCATGTGGGAAAGCACCAAAATAGTCTACTAAACATGTCTCAAAGGTCCATAGACCTAAATTTCATAAACTCACTCTCCCACCCCAAGGTATACATAAGAACATACAAGTCTTTCCTTGGCATTCAATGTCAAAAAGTTGCTCCATCATTCACATGGCATCAAATCTCATATATACATCAAGTATCTATGTAATTACATATGTCCAAATGGTTATACAAGATATTCATCTTAAGGTTACATCATATGTGATCAAAATGATTACAAAGTAAACAAAATAGCACACTTTCTTGTCAATCTTTCTTCTTCAAGCTTGGTGGCTCCCATTCCTTGGTTCACTTGATCCATCTAGACATGTTAGGCAATGAGAAGGAAGGAATGAGATTCTAGGAATCCTAATAGATTTTCTCCCTTTCAACTATACATAAAGGATGCAATTTCAAGTCTAAAAATGCATGCGTGGATATCATAGATTGCATAATCATTCATGAAACATTTCTTATATCCAAGAAGTTATATAGAAAATACATAGGCTTGCCAAGTAAGTGGTTTTTCCTCACCCATTCTCTTTAGGATTTTAAACTGGCCTTACCCATTTTCTTTTAGATTTTGGACTTGCCTCACTCATTTTCTTAAAGGACTTTTGGCTAAACCTCACTTTTTAGAGACTTTTGGCTTTGTCTCACCCATTCTTAGGGACTTTTGACTCATCCTCACCCTAGCTAAGGGGCTTTTAGCTTCACCACACTCAAGCAAACTAAAACATGTTCATAAAGTATCATTAAAATGCATAATAAAGTATCATGGTACCATGGCATATAGATACATGCTAAAACATCTTTCATAACTTAAAACATGCATACACATATTCAAAGATGAGATAAACACCCACTTATGCATGAAAGCAAGAAGAGAGAGCTACCTTGGTGCAAAACAACACACTTTTCTCTTTGAAAATGGTTCTTCTCCCTTGGCCAAGCACTTACAAGAAGGTGAAACTTGATTTCTTTGACCTAGACATATCATATGAGAGACAATTACACTCTTGGAAAAATTTCTAAAGTCACACATTCATTTTAAAAGCTAGATTGTTCCTATGGCTCATTTATGGTTCCATAATGCACCTAATGAAGCAACACCCATAATCCATGATCTTGGCCATCCTTTCCTTCCATCTATAGTTCTTGACTCTATTTATGTAACACCCTAAAAATTAATTAAGGTGTTAATCATGGATTAGATTAATTAGGGATAATTAATATGGGATAATTAGGCAAGTTAGGTGAAAGGAGATTTTAGAAAGATAAAATTTATTAATATGGGTTTGAGATTTAATTAGGATAGAAATTTTATCTAGGCCCAAATTAATGTAGGAGATCATGATAAGAGGCTAATGGAGGCCCAATAAGTAGGCGTAGACCCAATTTGATTTAATGGGTTAGAGACCTAAGGCCCAACTTGCACAAGCTCTTAGGAATAGCCCAATGAACCTTGTGAGACCCAAACAATAGAGTCCTTAAAACTAAGTCTGGCCCAATGAAATTTTAGCAGCCCAATGCATAAGAGCTGGCCCAACAAGGCTAAAATCTGAAGCCCAAATGGTGTTGGACCTTAGAGCAACCCATGACCCATATTTGACCCAACTAAAATCCAACTAAAACCCTAATGCTTCAGCCTCTTCTCCATTTACTGAAACACAAACACATTTCAAAATTCGGAGGTCCAAAGGAGGCTCTAGGGTTCTTGACATATTTCTACATTTTCCCACTTCTAGAGCAAGATTTAGCCAAGGTAATAGTTATATAACTTAATCCTCTCATCTTTCTCTTCATTTTGGTCTGATTAGTTTTTCATTTGGAGTATTTTCACCATATCCAAAATCTGAATTGTGGTTGTTTGGGATTTTCTTAGTGAAATTCGTAGGTTGAGGTTAGGGCTGACATTAGGTGAGTATAAATCCTTTATTTTGATGCTTTCTTTGTTAGTTTGAGACCCCATAGCTGATTTATAATATGGGTATTAATTTTGTACGAATTTGCTTAGGATTTTAGGTGAAATATTGAGGTTTCTGGTAGATGACACTTCAATCCGAAATTTGGGATTTGTGGAGGCTGAGTAAGTGTTCCCTGGGTAGTCATTAGCATTTTAAATTCTTTGGACACTTGTTGCAACTGTTAATGATGAATTAAAGTAGTAATTTTTTGATGCTATGGTTTTAGGGAGATTTTTGTACCATTGGTGGCTGTTGCAATTGTCTACAAGTGAGGTAACCGGGTTTACATTAATTCCATGTATATATCTGTTTTAATTTCATATTTGCTATACATGAATGATTTGAAATGTTGAATGAATTGGTTGGCTATCTATTATATTGTGATTGGACCTTGTGAGTCCATAGTGGTGTTGTGGTGAGGCTGCCACCTGTGTATGTGCTTCGATCGGGCATCGGGTTATGATCAAACCCCAGATGCACTGAGTCCTGGTTGTGCTCAAAGGGGAGTAGGTGCCATGGAAGGGCCTCTCCCTGTGTTAATGGCCTTTAACATGTGAAAATATGATTGCTAGTATGGGATAGTGATCATGATAGCCTAATTATTTCATTACTGATATGATTGGCATTTTTCTGATGCTTATGTAAAATTATACATGTATGCTAATTAAACTGGATTATATGATGGAATTGCCTTGGTTACTAAGATTCGCATCTCACCCCGTTTTATGGGATTAATATTTCAGGTGAAGGTTCTTTAGATAAAGATAAGGGGAAGAAAGTGAATGAAAATCCATAAGCTTCATCATATGGGGAGAAGGCTGCACATAGGCTGACTTATTTAGTATAGATGCTAAATTTTGTATTCCTTATTGTATAGCATCATCATGTATTCATGTTGCCAAGTGTAGGCTCTTATATTTTGATTACCTTGGATATATTCATTGAGGAGTTAGACCTCATTTTAGCTTGATATCGGATGTATGAACCCATAACACTTGACGTATGTATATTGCTAAATTTATGGTATGGTATATTGTTGGAAATATAATTATGTGATGTATTAGATGTAATATGAACCATTGATGTATGAAACTTCTAACGAAATGTATATCGAATTTTAATTTCCAATAGTGCATGAGTTCTTATTGCTATTACTCTATGGACTTGCCGGTATATGATAGTTGGAGGAGTGGAAACTTACATTTAAATTTTGAATTGGTAATGGTAGAATAGTTAGGTGTATAGGGCAGATAAATACCATTAGAGTCATATAAAATGAGTGGGAGTAGTCCTAAGGTAGTTCTAAGATGAGAATTAGAGTGTAGGGGACAAAATTTAGGAGATGTTATTACAGGAGGGAGTTACGCCGCAGCCAAATGAGTGACAGAAGCGAGGGACGCCGCGACATGAGTAATCCCGCCACAGCGCAAACAAATAAAAATTCTCCTGGAGAGTAACAGTAGCGAGGAACGCCGTGGCTTGAGGAATCTCGCCGCGGCACAAAGTGAAAAAAATTGCCCAAAAGGATAACAGAATGAAACCTCGCTGCGGCGCAACATGTACCGCCACGGCGCTAGTCGAGGGAACAAAGTTAGGAGTGTATAGTAGCGAATCTCACCGTGGTGCAAGGGTGTCCCGTCGAGGCGAGGATCATGGGATCTGGGACAGTAGCTCCAGGAGGCATTTTTACCGCGACGCCATGTAGGTTGGCTGCGACGATGGTCCAACTCGTTGCAGCTAATTCATGAAAAATTGCCCAACGATTCCAGTACCTAACTTAGCTACGGTGCGAATGGTTTAGGCTGCGGCACAAAACCCCAAACTCCTTCCTTTAGCATAGAAGCCCTAGTTTCTTCAATGGTAATGCTAGGAAATGATATAGGAATACTTGTGGGAGGTTTTTGTGTGTTGAAATTGATGAATGGATGAATCATAAACCCCTTATAGTAGTATGATTTCTCTTATGCATTTTTGTTTTGTTTGTGGTTGTTTAGTGTTGACCATAACATCAAGGTTTAAATTTCTTTATATTTTCATAACGTAATAAACTGTAATGACTCCAAACCTTGATCATTAATTATTAATTGCATATTTAGCTATAATTACCATGTTTAGAAGGTAGGGTTGTCACAATTTAGATCTCTTGGAGTCATCACACAATCCATTTGAGGAGACTAACTACATGTTGCATCTTTAAGTCACAATATGGAACCTATGGTACCATCTTACTTCCTAGGCTTCCTAAAATTTTTTCAAGGCTTTCTCTCATCCTCTCCCATCATATATGATACAAAACCAAGCTTGGAAGAAATTAAACACTCTCTTGGTGCTCCTTCCATGCTAGGCCGAGGCTATGCTTCCATATGGCACCAATGGAGTTATTTTGATTTCTTTGATGGGAGAAGCATGTGGGAGGCTCTCTTGGTGTCTCAAAAACTTATATGGAATCTTAAACATCTTAATTTATGGCTAGAGCTCATCTTACAAACTAAGGTGCAACTAAAACCCTAGCTTTTCTGTCTTACAATTTCATGGTTCTTTCTTTGTTTCCATTGCATATTCTTATTCTCCTCACTCATTTTTCTAAGATTCATCCTTGGTTTGGTTCAAAATTCACTCCTCCTTGGTTGTCCCTATCTTGGCCGAAACTCATAAGAGGAGAACAAGGAAAGAGCAAGTTTGAAACATAGCAAATTACCTTGGTTTCTTAGCTATCTCCAAGAGCTCTTCTCTTTGCTTGGATTCTTCTCCTCAAACTTGAAATTTCCCCCCTTAGTTTGACCTCAAAACAGACCTAAAAGCTTTAATAAATCCATGGGAAAGAAGAGAAGAAGGAGGAGAAAGAGTTTCTTAAAGAGAAACTAAGAAAATCGATGAATTTCCATACCTTTCACTTGCTTTTTCTTCTCATTTTTCCTCCTCCCTTGTGCACCTCACTCTCTAGGTCTCTTCTCTATTTTAGGGTAGAAATGAAGTCCGTTTAGGGAGGAGAAGGATGAGGCGTGACATATATATATATAAGGAGAGTTAAAATTGTTCTAAAGAAATTTCATTTATGTCCCGTAAACTTGGCATTTTTGTTTCTAGTTTATTTTAGTTTCTTTTTGAGAACTGTCTTTTTCATCATAAAATTTAGGTCCTTAATCTTATAAAATAATTTTGGAATCACTCAATTTGGAGCTAAAACCTTCCTAAATGAAATTGTCAAAGTTCGGGTCAACCGACATTAGAAAATGTACACCGGAGGGGTTTTAATTGTCCCGGGACTTTCCATGGTTTTCAGAGCCTCTAAAAACTCCAGAGAACTCAAATTTTTCATTTAAAAAGCTCTCTTGTGTGTATTCTAAAATTTGCCCGAAATTATGAAAATACCATTCGTTATATAACAATTTCATTAACTTCCATCTGGTTATTTTAGCTTCTATTTCAGGGCATCTTTGGCCTCTTATTTTCATTTCTTAATGTCTAGATCATTATTCTAATTTTTCTAGACCTTAACTAATTCATTTTAGAGGAATTACTTTTAAAACATATTGTTTCTGTTGTTTTTACGAAAATCAGACATTACAGATGGCACTAGGAACAAGTTCTACACTAGAAAGTTGTTAAGTTGCTAGCTCTCTTACATGTTCACTTGCATATTTACACATTGGTTGACCTACTAGGCCAAGGTCTGTAGGACCACACATAATGTATCATTCACTTGTTGCATGAAGGGCTTGTGTAATATCCAATATTTTGTACTAGGCTAGGCTCCTAGATAGGAGTAAGAGAAAGGAACACATGTGGTTAAAAGCCTAATTAAGATATGAAAATGGCATTAAGAATTAGTTAAAAGGCCAGAAGAGGCAATCATAAAAGGCTTTATGGTGTAACAGAAGAAATACAAGGAAAGTAATAGTATAATATCCTATATTGACTCCTTAAATAATGTAAGAGGAAGGATAAAAGGAGTAGAAGACCAACTAAAAAGAGGAAAATGAAGTAAAAGTTGAGTTAAAGCTTAAATAAGGGTAACCTTAAAAGGTTTTTATATTGTAAAAGCAAAAAGATAGGTAATGTTATCTTAATATTATGAGAGAGAAAGGTATTTCTTACCATATTAAGATTAAATAGGCTAATTAGAATGATCATAATGAATAAAATTGGTCAAAATACTGATAGAACATAAAATGAGGAAACCAATGAGATAGTGCTATTTTGAGCTATTTTCCACTGTCCTAAACTCCTGTAGCCCTATAAAATTTTTTCTATAAGTATGGGGAGTCTTAAATATGGCATGAGACTTAATTCTCTAGAAAATATAGGGCTAGAAGGATTAAAACATATGAATTTTAATTGTAAGAGCAAAATAGTCATTTTATGAAGGCATAATTATGATATTATTATAAAAGTCTTATTCCTCCTTGGGTTGATCGACTTAGCATATGGAATTGGAGAAAAAATAAGCATGAAAATGGTGGAGAAAATGGAAGAAGAAAAAGAAAAAATTTCATGGCAAATTTAGGTATGTAAATGGCCTTTTTAGTCTTTCCCTTAGTTATGAAGATTATTTCTCCTATCTCAAACTTTCTTTTGATGTAATTAGTTTCTTGATAGGATGATCCTCATGGCTAGACATGTGCTCAAGATGCTTATCTTGGAGGGCAAGTTGGAGCAAAAGAAACAAAGGGAAAGTGGCAAACAAAACCACGTAAGTTTCAATGTAAGAAAGCTTGAATTTCATAAACTCCAACTCCCTCTTGAATTTTGGCCACTTAGGGATTGTAGAGGATATGATGTTTTTCCTATTAAATATGATGACTAAGAACATAAGAACATGGTCTAGACATGATTTAGTAAGTGTATGTTACAAACTCTCCAAATTGAGCCATATGTATTAGGTTTGGCCATGAACATAAGTAGCCACCTATGTATACAATTTGATGAATTAGAAGTTAAAAAAGGCATGTATGAGTAATTTAAAGATGAATTTTGCATTACATGAGGCCAAATTCCCATGATTTGGCAATCTTGAAAGATTGACCTAAGTATAGCTCTATATGAGCAATGAGTTGCTTAAGAGTGAATTGTGTTCATTGGGCTATTTTAATGAGTTATTTGTAGTCTAAATATGCCAATTAGACTATGAGTATGATGTCTAGATAATGAGAAGATCATGTTACATGTGATGGTCTAAAGATATACAATGAGAACTATTATGCCAAGTAAGTGTAATTGGCAAGTGAGAGGGTCATTTTGAGATATATGGACAAATAAGGGTAATGAACCAGATTTATATGATAAACAAATGATAGAAAATGTGTCCGTAATGAGGAATCCTAAATAAGTGCAAGTTTAGCCCTTTGAAACACTAAAATAGACAAAAAAAGGAGCAAGAAAATGTAGGTCTACACTTGAAGGCCTTAGAGTTTGAATTTGGGGTTGAACTTGGTATGCATTTAGAGGACATGTAGAAGTTTAATTTTAGCTAAGAATGGCAATTTTTAGAACTCTACAAAATATTTTATAAATTTCCACAATTGGTCCTGAAAAGTTGTCATGTGTAAGATTTTTGCCCTGTACCAGATCTGATTTTCAATACATTTTAGGGATTAAATGGATTAGTTTTAAGTTGAAAATTTTACAATAGATGGTTCATGATTAAAGCTTCCTAACTAGCCATAATTTGCTAAATTTGAATGTCCTTAGCTCAAGATATAATCTTCTAAATGGACTTAAAATGGGATATAAGCAAAATTGTAAGAAAAAAGAGAAGATGAGTTGATGCATGTCACATTTACTTATGTATTTGCCTATTTTAATGTCTTAGGCAATGTGTGGCATTGAGAAAAATAAAAATAGAGATCAAATGGAAAATGCTTGGCATTGGAGGTTTAATTATATTAGGTGGCTTAGTCTTTCTTTTCTTATATGTATGTTAATGTACTTGAGTGGAAATGCATTGTGTGTTTTGGTTATTTATGATATTATGGTTTATGATGCTATGTGTTTAGGATGTTTGAGTTGGCTATGTCTATGGTATCTATGCCATGTTTCATGGGCTCTTGGCTTAGAGAAAAGGGGGGGGGGGCAGAGGGGATTGAGCTTAGTAGTTCTCTCCTAACCTAAGAGAAAGAGTCAAAGGGAAAGAGGGTTGAGTGCAATAATCCCTCCTTGGCCCAAGTAGAAGAGCCTTAGTCAAAGCGCATGGTTTTCCTAGCCAGTGACGAGTTTATGTATGAGGTTTTTTGCTAACTTATGTTTTATGTCTTTATGATGTTTTTGACCATGCATGCTTGTATTTTCTTATCTGAGTGTTCATATGTGTATATTGGATTAGTTGAATATTGCTATTGAGATTCTTCTTAGAATCTCACCTTATATTTCCCTGTCTACTAACCTATGCTAGATGAAGAGGTTAGTAGGGATGAAAGGGAAGCAATGAGTACTTGAAGGCAATAGATTTTGGGAGAATTATAACAAAGGATCCAAAAGAGAAAATATTTATTTTTAAGGACTTGTTACCACTTGTTTTAGGATGATTACCACTGATTTTAGCAACAAACAGTTGAACTTCGTAGTAATAGGTCCTTAAAAATAATTTTTTCCATTTTTGGGTCCTTAAATATAATTCTCCCATAGATTTTTAAGAGAATTATGATTGTAACTTTAAGTTTCATATATCAATTCAAAGGTCATGTAAGAGATGATGTATCTCATATGGATCATATATGAATCTCTATATTGAGTTTATACCTTTGTAATGAGATGTATATGTATATAGGATTTTCTTAAGAAGGCTACCTACTAATTGAGCCTTAAAGGAAAGTTATAAGATGCATATGATGATATGTTGCTATGCGAAAGTAAGGAGAAAAGGATGAACATTTAAGCTTGGAAAAACAGGCCAAGGTTGCATAGCCATGTGATTTGCAAGTCCAAGCCATGTGAACCTAGATTTGCAGTGTAACAAGAAAGGGAAAATGAAAAATTTTAGATTTCCTTGCATGTTTTCAAGCCTATATTACATATTTAATAGTTAGCCTTGACACTAAATGCGTGAGACAAGTATATAAGTAGAGTTTCGACAAGCCATAGGCTAGGAGGGACCTATTTGAGATTGTGAAAGGAGTTGTTGTAAGCTTAATCCATCTCCAAGGCTAGGGGCACATCTTTCCTATTGTGTTTTAAAGCTTGCTTGCACACATTTGAGTTGATCTTAGGCTATGCAGAAAGGTCTTCCCTATACTTTTATGACATTTCAGTGTTAAGACTCTTCTGAACAAATGCAATTAGAAAACAATTATAGTAGTGATTATTTAAGACAAAAACAATTAGCCATAAAGAACAAATTAACATAAATCAAATGTGGTTACTTATAACAAATTTCTTAGAGTGGTTAGATGCATATTTAACCTATTGTCTTTGACTTATGTGTATTGTTGTATACTTTGTAGTGCAAAACATTCCTCTTATGGTCATCCTTTTATAAGTTAATGTGAACTTAGTGTTTGCAAAAATAAAATAAAAATATACAAAACAATAAGTTGAAATGAAACAAAAAGTAATGAATATTACCATCCTTTTTTTATGATTCATAAAGCCAATGAACCAGCCTATGTGAATAGGTGATCTATGTGTGGACGACTGATTCCTTTTCCAAGTGTTAAGGTTATTCCTTTAGGCCTTTGACACCTGGATATTAAGGGACCATCCCACACATTTGCATGCATGCCCACAAGTCCTTGCCTTTAGTTTCTTTTATGTTTGTTGTGTTGACCAATTGCATGGCTTGTGTCCACACATTAGCATGTTGGAATATTGCTCCAAAGATGCCCTATTCCAAATAGTCTTGTCCTAGCTATAATCATTCCTCATTTGTGGCAAAGTGATATGTTGCCTAGATCATTAAATTAAATTAAATATTCTACATGACCAGATTAAATATTTTTACTAAATAACATTATGTACCATGAAATCCATGAAAATAACAACCTTTGTCTATTAGGACTAATCCTTCCATCTAGCATAAGCTTGAGGCATCTGCACTAGCACTTGCTGAACAATCTATGAGGTAATCCTAGGTAGATGAAATCATGACTAGCAAGCAAATAATGTCACATTAGAAATATGAATTAAAGTGATTGCAAATGTAATTAATTTTCTATTGTTTTTATTAAACTTGGGGCTTGTGATGTAAAAGATGGTTGGGTAGTAAAGATGTGAAGGGTAACCTCACTGGGCCTTATAAGTGGATACGTTGGATGAGTACATGATGCTACACTTGTCATTATCATAAGGAAAAGAAATCAGAGACATTTTGCTAGGCTATATGTGTAACTTATTAGAGATTAGTCATACTAATTATCTAAGGCTTTGGTGTAACATTTGGTTCCTCCGTAAACATGAGAAACATGATGTTTGGTTCTTTATAAACGTATGAAATGCACTGAATATAAAAGGAAGTCTCCTAGAGAGAATGATTTGAGGTCAAATAAAATTAGGATAAAATTTTAAATAATGAAAAATGAGGATCCAATGTCTGAGATGTCTGAAAACTAGAGCTTGAGTAGTTCAATTAAATTACCGAAAACATAATGGTATTTTCGTAATTTTAGGTAATTTTTGGAATACTCATAGAAGGATTTTTTAAATAGAAAATTTAAGTTCTCTGGGGTTCTCAGAGACCCTAAAAATCATGGGAAACCCTATGACAATTAAAGCCACTCCGGTATGTGTTTTCCAACTATGGTGAGCCCGAACTTTAACCTTTTCATTCAGGAAGGTTTTAGCTCCAAATTGAGTGATTCCAAAGATATTTTATAAGATTGAGGACCTAAATATTATAATGGAAAAGATGGTTTTAAAAAAGGAGCTAAAATGAAGCTAAAATGAAAATGCCAGGCACATGGGAAGTAAATGTCATTTTTGTGAACAATTTCCTTCTTATTTCTTCTTTAAAAGTGGCATCCCACCTCCTCACTCTCTTTAACTGACTTGTGCTATCTAAAACAAAGGGAGAATCTGCCCGAGTAAGATGCACCAAGAGAGGCTTCAAGGAGGAAGAAAGAGCAAGGAGAAATGTAAGAAATTGGAAGATTTCATGGTTTCTCCTTCCTTAATGTTGTTTTTCTCCTCCTAAGCTCTCTTCCTATGGTTTTGGTCATTCATTTGGTTTTGTTTTGGCCTTGGTTTAGAGGAGAAAGTTTAGGAATTCAAGAAGGAAGTTAAGGCAAAGGAAGAAGCTCTTGAAGGAAGATTGGATTCAAGGTAAATTAGCTACCTTTGTTGCCTTCTTCTTTCTTGCCTTGTGAGTGATGTTTCGGTCAAGAACAAAACAGCCTAGGGGGGAAAGTTCTGACTTAGAACTAGCAAAAAACCATTGATTTAGAGTGTGGAAACTTGAGAAATATAAAGAAATTGGAAGTTAAACAACTAAAATTCAAGAATAGAAAGTTAGGGATTCATGACTTTAGTATAAATTCTATTTTGATCCATGAATTCCCTAGCCTATGTGAGTATTTTCTTGAGTTCCTTAGACCCCTAGGAAGCCTCCTAAGTGCCTCTCCCTTCAAGGAAAAATTGCAAACTCCATGAACCCATTTTCCTTGCTATATCTTATCCTTGAGTACTTGAGAAGGTGAGTGAGTGTTTTAATTTGTTCCAAGCTTGGTTTAGGACTTTATGTGATGGAAGAAGATGGGAAGAACCCTTGGGAAAAATTTAGAAGCCATAGATTGAGAGTTGGGTCAATAGGTTCGATAATGTAGCCTTAAGAAGTAACTTATATTTAGGCCCTTGGAAATGAGTTTGTGATGACTTCAAGGAGTCTAAATGGAACCAAGAGGCCTAGATATGAGAAGGAAATGAAGCCAAGAACTTAAATTACGGTAGTTACTTTATTAGGCCATTAATGGAATTATTATGTAATCAATAGATAAAGTGTGCTCTTAAGTGGGTGTCTAATGCTTTGGATTTTTCCAAGAGAGTAATTGAAGGTTATTTGTTATGTCTAGGCCAAAGAAACCAAACTCCATCTACTTGCAAGTGTGTGGCTTTGGGGGAAGGGAAATAACCAAGTGAAAGACTTGTTTTAGCACCAAGGTAGCTCTTCACTCTATTCTTGTTTGCATTCTTGGATATGTAATTGTCATTGTATGCTTGTATGTGCCAATGTATAGTGAGACATACCATTTGATGTTGCCTTATTGCATTGGTATCAATATATTACTTGAAATATGTTTTGGTTGTGGAAATTGCTCTTATAGGTGAGGTTGTGCCAAAAGTCCTTTGATATGAGTGAGGTGAAGCTAAAAGTTCTTAAGAATGGGTGAGATAAGGCAAAAAGTCTCATGAATGAGTGAGGCTAAGTCAAAAGTTCTTAGATCAAGGGTGAGGCTAATCCAAAAGTCCTAAGAATGGGGTGAGACAAGACCCAAAGTCCCTAGAACTTGCTTTTGGTTTTGATATGTTTTATTGGCATGTAAATTATCGTTTGAATCATTCATAGTAGTGTTGGATGTCTACTTGTGTACTTTGACATGTTTGTATATCTTGAATGCTTGCTTGAATGAGTGCTTGAGCTATTGAGATTCTATAAATCTCACCCCCTTCCCTCCTCCATCTTAATATGTTTAGGTGGTGCTCAAGAAGAGAAAGGTGCAAGCCAAGGAGCTTGAAAGACTATATTTTGACAAACATTTAGTTTTTGTTGTACTTAAATGTCAAGGACTATATGTATATATTATTTTTGAGATATAAATACTTGGGAAAATGTAAAAGTATGTAAAGATAGTGTATGAACCAAAGTGGTGGCCCAATGAATAAGAAATTGCATTTTGGCTACTTGCTAGCTTAGTTGGGATTGTGTATTATGGCATGTGACATAGTGAATTCATGATATGTAATGGTTTAGACCATTTGAGAGCCATATACATACTATTTTTGTGCTTTAAAACTTGCTCAAAATGTGGTAGAGGCCTTAGGAGGTCATTTGGACAAAGTTGGACACTTATATGAGGCTAAAATGACCATAATGGTGAGTTATGGCCAAATCTATCCAAATGAACTCTTCTTGGCCTAAAGTTTGGTCTGTATATAGGTCTTGTATAGAGTTTTCTGGGAAGCTAAAGTGCATATTATTTGAAGCTCTAGAGAATATTTGGTGAATTTCCAAAATTGGCAAATTTCTATAGATTTGGTTCTGTCACTGTGTAATTGGTCAAAATTTTCATCTTTGTCATTCATGGGAAAAATGGTGTCTAATGTCTATGAAATTTTACAAGGAAAAACTAGACATTCACAGTGACCTATAACAACTAGAAGCACCTCAATTGGAGATCTGTAGAGGGAGAACTAATTTTTTGAAGTTCTAGGTCAGTATCAGGGGCATAGTTAGACCTCGGTCATTGTTCCATTAGTTTTTAGGGTTTGAAAGCTTATGAATTGGTTTAAACTTATTTTTTCCCTTTATTTAACATCTAAAGCTTTCCAAATATTTATAGTTTGCCCAAATTGGATTTTTAAAGAATTACTTATGAATTTTTAAAATTTATATAAGTAAATTATATTAGAAACACTGGGCAGTTTAACCTAAGTTACTTTTCTACTATCAAACATGGTCCAAATGATGTTATTATGGCTTGTAATTATTTTTATCATAAAGATAATATCCATATCTTTTTACAAAGCTATAGTTTATGAGATTTTGACTTTTTTAGATTTAGTTATGATTTTTCAAAATTACACCAGAAATCTATCAAGTTGAACCCGAGACTAATATGTTATTTTTCGGGTTTTTGCCTCCAAATCCATGGTCTATGAGTTGTTTTATGATGTATATGAGTTGTATTGGTGCATTTTAAATAGAGGATGATATGGATGGGTTCACGTGACCCACGCGGCATGGAATGAAAATTTTAGACCCTACATAATGCAATAAAATATATTAATTTTATTCTCTTTGTTTGAATTGTAGAAATTCTTGCGAGATTAACCTTCAATATGATAGTATGAAGCTAATAAATTATGAAGTCACATTTGGCAACACGTTATGAAATGTTAGTGGAATTAAACTTTGCATAACCATATGGCAATTATGACTTTTCATTCCATAGATCTTTCCATCATCCATATTTGCGCAATGCCCTATGTTCTATGCCTAGCCATTAGGAAATTCTAGTTGTTTAATTCATTCATACATAGTCTTCCTCTTGGAGGCATTAAGAACATTTGTGGCCTTTGGTTTCATATATTTCTAGGACAAGTTAATTATAAGTCATCTTCATATCTTCCCTTGGATTGGCATTATCCTTCATCTTGCCCTTTATGTTCATGATGATGTTGAAGATATTGTCAAACATATTCTTTTCTATATGCATTACATTAAGGTTATGTTGTATCAAGTTAATTCACCAATATGTCAATTCTCAAAATATGCTCTTCTTGACCCAGTTATGATCCCTTCTAAACCCATATAGCCTTTATGGACCTGATTATAACCTAAACACAACATCTTCTAGTTATAGCACCTTATTAGAAGATGTCCATCTCACTTAATTAATCAAGTAGGAAAGATTTCTCTAAGGTGAATTTCTTTAATAAATTTCTATTTGATAATATGAGTAGTTATATATTTTCTACTCTTTATACTTAGTTTTATAATAATTTAGTAGGGTTAATTTAATGACTTTAGGTTCATTTTATATTATTTGTGTTAAATTGGGATTAATGTGTTTTAATTGTATAATTATTGAATTTGACCTTTAATTATTATTATTATACTTTGATCAATAGAGGCTCAATTATCCATATTTTTGTTCTTGTAGGTAAGCTAAACCATACAAATGGATTTGAACGTTTAACAAAAGGCTATGGATGTTGGGATTATTTCATTTAGTTATTAATAATGTATTTTTATAGTTTTGGACCATATGATGTAACCTTGGCCCATTTGGTGCTTTAAATTTTCCTTAGGTTATTTTTTGTCAGAACACATTATTTTGTTAATCATCTCCAGAGCCTCCACAAACTATTCTTTCTCTAGAGCGTTTTGTTTCTTTCATGGCATTCTGAACTTTTTTGTGATCAATCTGGGATACTAAACTTGATTTCAAAACTTGAGTTTATGGTTTGATTATATATACTAGTTTAATTTTAATTATAGAACGAATTTCCTTTTCTTTTTTTCTCTATTTTTATATTCATCTTGATTATACTGGTCAAGTAATTTAGATTGGATTATTATTGGTTCGTTTGCATAATTTAAAGGTTGTGTTTGATTTAATCTATTGATTGATCAATCAGATTTCATTTTATTTATCATGTTGGATGTTTCTATGTGTTAATCTTGGTGCATTCGAATAAGGATTGATTATGTGTTGTTAATCCAGCATGGTTGCATTAGGCTTAATAATAGGGACCAATCATAACTGGAGGTCGTAACTTGGTGACATTAGATAGCAATAACTAGGAGATTAAGATTGAACTAGGGGAATCTTTAGAGGATGAGCAAGTGAGATATTAGGGGCGGGAACTTAGGATTGATTACACTTTGGTAAATTTACTTGTTTCCTAATATATTTTAGTAGGTAATTTCCTATTTTGATTAATCTTTTAATTTTGCATATAACCCCCATTCAATTTAATTTTGATTCTGTGATTTCTTGTAATTACTTAATCTAATTGGTTTGACCAAAGGCTCCTTGAGAAACGACTGATGGGCACTATATTGAAATCAGTTAATTTAACTAACTTGGTTGGTTTAACAACTACAAGTTTTCTTGTTACCACTATCATGGCGAAATAGATGTTCAAGAGGCAGATATTGGATATGACAATCAAACCAACAACATTTTTAGACATTCTTTAACAAAAGACTTGTTATTCCCCATGCAATAGGGACAAGTAAGACTTTCATGTGTGCTTTAACTAGAAAACATCCTATAAGTTGGAAAGTCATTGATGATCCACAACAATGCTACCTTTATGTTAAAGTTTTGCTTTTTCACCACATCATGCATTTTGATCCCATTGTCCCACAAAATTCTTAAGTCATTGATTAAGGATTAAAGGTACATATCTAAACTTTTATCTGGTGAATTTAGACCAGGAATTACTAAAGTGTAAAATATGTGTTCCTTCATCATATGCATGCTAAATGGGAGGTTGTATAGTGTTACAAAAACAAGCCAGCATGAGTATGATTTAGCCAAGCCATCAAACAAATTGAATCCATTTGTCTAGAGGTCAAGTCAAACATTTCCTAATCCATAGGCAATTGTTAAATAGGTAGCATAAAAAATGTTTTTAGGCCTCTACATATGATAAATGAGTGATATTTGATTCATTTTCATAGACTCTTCTTAAATGCCAAAGCATCCATGGTGCAATGTTCCTAGACATGAACAAATATTAGAATCTTGGAACAAAGCACAAATACTACAAAACTGAGAATGAGACATCTTTTGATTCCTTCCAAGCCTTATTTTTGGTTTGAATTAAGGATGGTGGCATATTGAACAAACAAGGTTCTCATTGTTTCCTTTGCAATACCACATGTAGTGATTAGGACATGCATTTATCTTTTTGTAGCCTAACCCTATTTCATTCACCATTCTTTTAGATCTATAATAGATTTTTTGACAACTTCTTTAAATTTAGAATGCACTTTTAATTATGACTATCATATATATGATCATAATGACTCTCACTCATGTAGAACTTTGACTTCAGGTTTAGGAGTTGTGTTATTGTTGACAACTTAGTATGCTTTAGACAACCTTCCTATAGCAATTCATTAATGCCCTCAATAAGTTAAAGAACTTTGACACTAATTGATTTTGGTTCCTCTTTAAACTCCCAATCATCATTGTTTATATCATTGCCTAATGAATCCATAACTACTTCTACATAAGGGTCCCTACTTTGTGCCTAGTCATTTATAACATTTACAGTCGAACCACTGTCTTTCCAACATTCCTTACCATGACATGTCTAATTAATGTACCATTTTGTAAACCCATGAGTATACAAGTGTACTTAGCACAATTCCTTCCTAATAAAGTTCTTGCATCTTGTGAATGGAAGGAAACCTAAATAATCCACTACTTTGGAGCTTTCGCTTGCAAACTTAATGAAATCATCAACCCCATTTTCAAACTCTCTAGTTAATTAGCTAGAAGTGTGATCCCTTTTTTGTGACATCTAATTTTGGTCAAGGCTCCTAGTAGCTAAAAAATCATTTTAAATTAGACTTAGAAACATGTCGATGTACAACATCATAAATCTCTATTATAACAATGTATGACCCTATCCTATTTGAGAAGACAATTTTCCAACCCCTTGTTAGTAGTGTAACACCTCAAAATTAATTAAGAGTAATAATAAAGAATTAAGGAATTATTATGGGCGATTTAAGGAGATTAAGGAAAATAAGGTTTCTAAAGAAATATATTTATTTCAGACATTTTGAGAAAATAATAATTTTTTACCATTAATAAGTGAAAATAGATTAATTGTATGTTTGGGTTAATTAAGAAATCAATTAAGTGAGGGTGGGTGTTTAATACTTTGGCCCTATAATTTATGTATGCATGCTAAGAACCAACTATAGAAGTGCAACCTTAGTTTTCATGAAGGCCTAACTTATTTACATCAACTTAACCTCTAACCCATGGCCTAATGTGCACATTTTTGAACCCAATTGGAACAAGTGTATTTGGGTTAGGCCAAATCCACTTAAAACCCTAAGAAAACCCATTTTCCATTTTCCCTTGTGCTAAAAATCTAAGGGGTTCTATAGAGGGAGGAGAACATTTTCGCATCTTTGGGTGGAGGTTAGGGTTTCATCATAGTGTGGCTCCATTTTGCATTCTTAAAGGAAGAATCAACCAAGGTTTATACAAAATATGTTTCTCTCATTTTCCTCTACAATTTGGTCTCAATGGTTTCTAGTTTAGTGAATTTCCACCTTATTCCCAAATCTGAAACTTGTCCTTTTGGTGGTTTCTTGTTGATTTTCGGAGGTTAAGGCTAAAGGGGTTATTAGGTAAACATCTTTTCCTTATTTTAATGTATTTCATGCTAAAAATTGGCCTCAAGGACAGACTTATATACTTAGTTCTATTGATGCATGAAAATGCTAAGCATTAGGAGAAAGACATTGAGGTTTCTGGTGTAAGAACACCCAAGTCTGAAATTGAGTTTATTGGCATCTAGGTAAGTGCCTCTTAGATAGTTTATAATGATAGAATGATGGGTAATTGATTTTTGTATGGGTATTGACTAACAAATTGGTATTGGTAAATTAGGATCACCAAAAAGTTGGAAACTTATCTTAACCTTAGGGTTTGACGTAATTAAGTGAGGTAATCGGGGTTAATTTTTAATTCCTTGCATATGTCTACTTTAATCTTATATTTGCTGCATGTGTATGATTTTAAAATGCTAAATGATTGGTTGACTATTTGAACTATTGCTTTAGGATCATGAGCGAGTCCTTGGTGGAGTTGTGGTGTGGCTGCCACTAGTACATTGTGCTTGAATCGAGTACCAAGTTATAAGCAGACTCATGAATGCACTAAGCCCTAAGTGTGCTCGATAGAGAGTTGGCATCGAGGATGGGCCTTTTCTTTTGTTCTTGGCCATTAACATATTGTATGTGATTACTAGTATGGGATAGTAATCATCGATAGTTCAACTAGTTCATTTGCTAATTGAATTTATTATTCTGGTAATTACTGATATAAAATGCATATATGTTGATTAATGTGTTCATATGTATGGAATTTCCCTTTTGCTTATTGAGATTCACATCTCACCCTGTTTCATAGGCTAACAATTTCAGGTTAAAGTTCCTTAGGTAAGGAAAAGGGAAAGCAAGTGAATGAACACCTCTAAGTTTAGGCATGGTGTAGGGCTCCTGCACTTGGGAGGCTTTTGAATTGTATAGATGCTAATTTAGTTTAACTTTTATTGTATAGCATCATCATACATCTATAATGTCCCACATCGAATAGGAGGATCCTGCGTTAGGTTTATATAAGTGGAAGTGGTACTTTCTCCTACAACGACTCATTTTAGGTTGTGACCGATTGAGGTGACCCTAGGAACAAAATCCCATCAAGCTAATATGTCGAGTAGTGCAACGGGGACAATATTGTCGAGGGCACTGTGTGTTATTTGCTATCAAAGCTAGGTTAGCAGTATGTGTAACTTGAGGATGAGTTAACCCTAAAGGGGGGTGGAATGCAATGTCTCACATCAGATAGAAGGATCTTGAGCTAGGTCCATATAAGTATGAGTAGTACTCTCCAGGTCAATGTGTTAGGTGCCGTAATAGGGACAATATCGCCGATGGATCTATATGTTATTTGGTAAGCCTAAGGAATCATATGGAAACAATAACACTCAAAAAGAGGCTATAGATAATAAGTTATGGAAATTAGGGTTTTAGTTGTACCTAAGGATTTATAAAGCCTTTTATTGATGATTTAACTTATGTAAGAACATGTTTGGGCTTTTAAGAGATTTAAGAAGCTTTACAAGTGCCAATCCCCTAAGAAAAATAAACAAAACTCCATGGGTTCCTAATATGGTGGGTGTCTCAACCAAGAAGGGAATGAAGCACCTAGGGAGAATTTTCTTTGATTCCAATGATAGAAATAATCTAGATATGAATTATAGACACCAAAGGAACTAATGGCTTGAATTTAGAAACCATATCTTGAAAGTTGGAAGTTTAGGGTTCCTTTAGGCATAAAGAAGAAATTTGATATTTGGCGACTTGAATTGAGTCTGTGATGACTCTAATGAGTTTAAATGGAGTCATGTGACTTATATTGAGCAAAAAATTAGAGCCAAGATGATGAATTATATAAGTTGTTTCATTATGACTTTGTATAGAACCATATGCATGCTATAAGCTAGAAGTAGCTTGCGAAGAGTTTATGTGAGGTTAGAGATGCTTCTATTGATGTATTTATGTCTTCTTTGATGTGTTTAGGCCAAGTAAATTAAGCCTTCCACATTAGATAGGAGGATCTTAGGCTAGGTCCATATAAGTGGGAGTAGTACTCTCCTTCTTGGCGATGCATTTTGGGTTGTAACCTATTGAGGTGACCTTAGGAACATAACCTAAAATACAGCATGTGTAGCCATCTCATACAGTCGAAATCATCATGGAACTCAAAATTACTCTCATTTTGCCTTGCACACACACTTACCATGGCATATGCATGCCAAAAATTTATATTTTTCCACATATGGCTCCAAATATGGTACTTACATCATAATCTCATACATTCACATATGTGAGGGGGTTTACTCACCCATAGACTAGCACATATGTTAGACTCCTTGGTCTGTGTTTTAAAACTGGCTAGATTGAAAGCCTGTTGGCTAATGCCGGGAGCTTGTAAGAGCCCTACAACATGCTATGATAGTGTACACTACTAACCATGATTAAGATGACGACGTCTTTGTAGGTGTGTCTATCGCTCGGGCTTGGGATCTACCGTGATTCACTTTAGTTTACACCTTAAGCTAAGTGGTGGATTGGCTTGTGCCGTTCGATGTCTGACTGGGGCGCGTATTATCAGCCTCTATCTGCTTCCCTCCCTACAATTTCAAGTACTCTTTGACTATCTTTTCAAAGTCCTTTTCATCCATAATTGATCACAACCTAAAACACATCGTCAAAAGGGAGATTATGACTCCCACTTATATAAACCTAGCCCAGAATCCTCCTATCGGATGTGGGACATTACAACATCCATTTTTGCCAAGTGTAGGTATTTTGACATTTTGCAACTTGTGATGCATTCCTTAAGACTAGGTTTTAATTTACATGAATTCTGATGTAATGTTAATATTTATCAATTATGGACTACCATGTGTGTATGAAACTTCAATGGTATTTTGTGATAGAGGATGTTGCTATCATATGAAAGCATGGTCTAGATTTTTATTTCATAAAGATCTTTACCAAAAACTATGCTTTGGATATGAAATGAGTAGGATAGTATAGCTGTTTGAGATTAGGAACAAGTCCATTTGGACCAAGGAAACTTGTTCAAGGTGGTCTAAAGTTAGATGGTAGGCAATTAAACACTTTGATATGGACATCAGGGGCTCTAGCCACCTTATGGCTGTCACATTTAATGAGTTATTGATATATGGCAAGGTAGTTTGGTTTGATCAATCCTTAAGTTCTTAAATAATGAAAATTAGTAATTAGAAGAGTGTATGAGCTAGTAAGTCATTAAAGACCATGCTAATAATCCACAAAAGGACTTTAGAACTCAAGTAGGAAGAGTTGCAAGTGAGTTAAGGTGAATAAGGAAGAGTTCAGGGGCAATAAGAGTCCAAGTTGTGCCTAAAACATCTTGAGTCACAGGCAAAAAGTGAGTTTGGGATAACAAAGACTAGGAGTGGCACGGCCTAGGTCCTTTAGTCATGGCACAACTTGAGGAAAATAAAGGGGGAGAGTTCCAGAGAGTAATCTCACTATGGTGCGAGTAGGGTCCACCGTGGTGAGAATAAAGAAAATGTGGGAATAATGTTCCAGTAGCGCATCTCGCTATGATGCAGAATTCTTAAGTTACAGTGAGGATAATGAATTTTGCCCAATGGAGCAATAATAGGAAACCTCATTGGGACGTGGAGAGCCTGGGTCACGGTGGGAGATGAGGATTTTACATCTTCTAGTTCTAGTAGTGGGTTAAGCCATGCCATGGGTATTACAGGTTATAGTGTAAGTCTAAAATTTCAGATTTTGAGTTAAAAAAGCCAACTTGGTCATAATCAAATCTTCCCAAGTCATGGCCTAAGTCTTCAAACCACTATTTTAGCTTATGAATCTTCGTTTTCTCTATAATAATGATGTATATGGTCTTAAAAATAATTGTAAATGAGTTGTGTGCTTTTCTAGGTGACTAGGAATGAAATGGAAGTTTAATATAAGGATTTATTTAACTACACATATAGATTCTCATGTTTCCTTAAATGGTGACTAGTATTGATTAAATAGGTTCAAATTCCTCCGTATTTTTATCCTAAAATAAATTATTAATGACAATTGACGTTTAATACTAGTGATTAGAAACTCAATTATGATTCATTAACTTGTTAATAGTTAACATTGTCACATTTGGTATCAAAGCAATGGTTCAAGAGATCATGTTAGATTTTTGGACTTTATGGTTAGAAAACTTAGCAATTATGATGGCATGCATGCTTGGGATAGGGGCAATATGGTTTGGTAATGTCATTTTGCCTGCATATACCTGATATAGGTGAGGTTGTGCTTGGATTTACTGTTGAGATTATTGCTTAGTAGGGAGTGTCTAGTCATGCTTGTGGCATTGTAGGATACCATGGCTACACATCGGGAAACCGCTAAAATGTAGAGAGAGGTGCAAGAGGCCATGATTGTAATGACCAACCTTATGAGGGAGCAAGTTAAAGCCCATAAGGCTACTATGAGGGCAATGACTGACCAGCTTCAAGAGCAAGCTGAGGCCCATGCAGCCATCGTTTAAGTGCTACAATAGTTGTATGAGACCATGAACAAATAAAATCAAGATGTGCCAATTGGAAATTGGGTTGGTGTTGGTCAAAACCTTAGTTTGGAGCTCCAAGGGGGAGAGGATGACATCTCGATTATATTGGCTAAGTTCTGAAAGGCTGATCCTTTATCATTCATGGGGAAGTTAGACACTAAAAAAGCTAAGAGATGGTTAATGCGACTGGAGATGATTTTTGAGGTAATGACATGCATCATCGAGCAAAAGGTTAGACTAACCATTTATAAGCTGGAAGGTGAGGCAGAACATTAGTAGTAGAATGCCTCTAAGTTGTTGACTTTAAGAAGGATTTTTGAGTTGGGAGAGCTTTCAAATAGCCTTTGAAAGTAAGTACTTTCCACCATCAGCAAGGGTTGACAAAAAAGCTAAGTTTAATTTCCTTGAGTAAGGTGAGATGAATGTAGACCAATATGTAGTAAAGTTTATTCAGCTATCCCATTTCTCCTCATACCTGAAATGGTTTAATGATGAACCATGAAAGGTCGACAAGTTTAAGAAAAGTCTTAAACCTGAATTGAAGGATAAGATTGCACCCCTCCAAATTCGTAATTTTGATGAATTGGTAGGGAAGTGTAGGGTGTTTGAAAGGGCCTTACTAGAGCATAAGGCTAAAAGGAAGAAGATAATGGAAAGTAAGCATGATTGAGGCATGGAGGCCTTTAAGGTAGAAGCAAAAAGGGCACTAGTAATATTAATGGCTCTTTAGGTAGGAGGTGACCCCCAAGAAATGTTCGTAAGGAAGAATATGGGACTCTTGAGAAGTTCAGTAAATACCCTATTAGCATGTGGCAAGTGTGGGAAGAACCATAGGAGTAGACCATGCCTTATGTGCTATAATTATGGGAAGCTCGGACACTATGCATAGACTTGCATGATGTCACGAAAGTTGACTTCATCTATCAAACCACTTGCACAAGGATGGATGTTTGTACTTATGTAACAAGAGGCTAGTAGATCTTTTAGTCTAATCCGAGGCATCCTTTTTGTCTATAACTATATTGTAGATGCATTATTTGATTCAGGTGTGACCCACTTATTCATCTCATATGACTGTGTTAAATGTCTGGGTCTTAACCATATTGTAGATGCATCTTTTAGTCTGATCTGAGGTAGAGTTGCGAGTGAGTTAGGGCGAATAGGGAAGAGTTCAGGGGCAGTAGGAGTCTAAGTTGTAATACTTAGTTCCTTCTTAAATGGCCTGAAACTAATTAGTTATAAAAGGAAGTCCCCTAAATGGGAAGAGTTGAGGCCAAACAAAATTAGAGCAATGATCTAGACATCACAAAATGAGAATATAAGGCCAAAGGTGCCTTGAAAATAGAGCCAAAACAACTAAACAAAATTTGACAAACATGTAGTGGTATTTTTGTAATTTTGGGCACTTTTTAGAAAAATCAAAGGAGAGATCCTTAAATGAAAAAAATTGAGCTTTTTGAGGTTCTCAGAAGCCTTAAAAACTATAGGAACTCTTAGAATGGTTCAAATCCATCTGGTTTACGTTTTAGAGTATCAGTTGACCTGAACTTTGACCTTTTCATTCAGAAAGGTTTTAAATCTAAATTGAGTTAAACCAAAGGCATTTTATAAGTTAGAGGACCAAATTTTATGATGGAAAAGATGGTTCTAAAAAAGGAATTGAAATGAGTCCAAATGAAAGAAACCAAGTTGAGGGACTAATTTGTCATTTTGAAGAAGTGTTAAATGGACACTTAGGCTTCTTAAATCACATCCCCCTCTTCTCCAGCCCTCACTACTGACTTGCTTCTTGTCCAAAAAGATTCTGAGATAGCTCTAAGAGGCACACCAAAGGGGGGAGTCAAGGGAGGAAGAAGCCTAAAAAGTGTAAGAAAACCTTACTTTTCCATGTCTTCTCCTTCACTAAACCTCTTCCCCTTTTTCTCCTCTCTTCTTTTATGGTTTCAATGGTTCATTTGGACATGTTTTGTGGCTAGTCCAGCAAGTGGAAGAGAGGAATTGAAGGAGAGAGCTAAGGCATAAGAAAGCTCTTTAGAAAAGCACTAAAACAAGGTAAATTTCATAGCCTTTCTTGCATCTCCTTGGTTGTTCTCTTTATGTATATTTTCGGTCAGCACTAGGTCCAATAAAAAGGGAATGATTTCTGGTCTTTTCAAGGAAGAAACATTAGTTTTAGAGTATGAGAAATAAGAATATGCAATGAAATTCAAAAGATAAGCACTAGAATTTATGTTATCAAAGTTAGGGATTTTGCTGCACCTTGATATGTATGAGACTTTCTAGTGATAATTTAGGTTTTCTGAGAGTGTGAATGAGTTCTCAAGACATCTAAGAAGCCTCCCAGGTGCCAATTCCCTCAAAAAAAGCAAGCAAACTCCATGGGTACATTAGCTTATGCATGTCTCGGCCAAACCAGAACCAAGCACCTAGGGAGAGTTTTAATTCATTCTAAGGCTATAAAGGGACTAAATATGATTAGTAAATATCAAAGGAAGCATTAGAATAAATTTAGGAATCATGGTTTGAGAGATGGAGGTTTAGGCTCCATTTTAAGACATAAAGAAGCAACTAATGTGGAGGCTCCTTAAATTGAAATTGTGATGGCTCCAAAGAGTCTAAATGGAGTCAAGAGACTTAGATTGAAGGAGAAATTGGAGCCAAGATCATGAATTCCAAGAGTTGCTTCATTATGTCTTGTATGGAACCATAATGGTGTCTTAGAACAAAGTAACTTTGCATAGAAGTTGTGAGAAGCTAAAACTTGTTCTAATGATTAAAATATGTCCTATTTAATGTGTTTAGGCAAAGAGAATCAAGTGCCACCTAGTTGCATGTGCTTGGCCGAAAAGGGGAAGAAGAATTTAAGAGAAAAGTTTGTGTTCTTGTTTCAAGATAACTCTTTAACCTTTCTCACATGCATTACTTGAATGTTTACTTGTCTTTGAGTGCTTGTGTATATGTTTGAGCTATGATAAATGTTTCTATCTATTGCTTGCATGTTATGTCACTATTATATTTCTTGAAATGTGTTTATGAATGTAAAGTGGCTTGAATGGGTATGATTATGCCAAAAGTCTCTTAGCATAGGTGAAGATGAGCCAAAAGTCCTTAGGAATGGGTGAGACAAAGCCAAAAGTCTCAAGAAGAGTGAGGCTAAGTCAAAAGTCCCTTGAAAGTAGGTGAGACAAATCCAAAATTCCTAAGGAAGCTAGCTGAGGTTAGACCAAAGCCCTTAGGAGCCTATGTTTGATATGTATAAGTTCATATGATAAGAAAAATGATTTATGTATATTTATTAGTAGCTTAAATGCCATGTATGCATTCTTTGACATATAATTGCATCCACTATGTATGTTTGAAAGGGTAAAGAGCTATGGGATTTTTTAAATCTCACTCCTCCCCTATAAATGTCTAACCATGTCTAGGTGAGTCAAGTGGACCAAGAAATGAAGGCAAATCATCTTGAGAAGTAAGACTTTGACAAAGGGATAGATAATTAGACATTTTGATAGCATTTTTGATATCAAACTTTATAACCACATGCTGTATATATGATGTAGACCCTTGAGCATGTTCAAATATATGTAAATATGATGTATGTATCCATTTTTGACCCAAATGAATGAATATATGAGTTTTGGCCACCCATATGCTATTATGTCTATGTGTACAAATGTAAGTGGTGCAATGTCCGTTTTTTGTAAAGTGATAGAAACGAATACGTTTTAAGAGTAAGTCCTCCGAAATGAATTGTTTAAGGTTTAGAAAAATTAGAATAATGATCTAAATATTAAGTAATGATAATAGAAAGCCAGAGGTGGCTTGAAAATAGAGCTAAAATAACCAGACAAAATTTAATGAAATAGTTATAAAACGGAATGATATTTTTGTAATTTTAGGCCATTTTTAGAATACTCATAGGAGAGCTTTTTAAATGGAAAATTTGAGCTCTCTGGGGTTTTCAGAGGCCCTGAAAATCGTGGGAAGCCTCTGGACAATTAAAACCCCACCGGTGTATGTTTTCTAATGACGATTGACGTGAACTTTGACCTTTTCATTTGGGAAGGTTTTAGTTCCAAATTGAGTAATTTGAAAAGTATTTTATAAGATTAAGAATCTAAATTTTATGATGAAAAAATGGTTCTAAAAAAGGAGCTAAAACGAACCTAAAATGAAAATGCCAAAAAGATAGGACATAACGGGAATTTTTAATGAACAAATTTTAATTCTTCTTCTTATATATGGACGCCCTACTCTCCTCCCCACTTAATCAACTTCATTTGTTGCCTAAGACTAGAGGAGGATTTTGCTTGGAGAGGTGCATAAGAGGAGGCTTAAAGGGAGAAGAAAAACTAAGTAAAAGGTATGGAAATTCAAGGAGTTTCTTACTCTTCTCTTTAGTAAACTTGCTCTTCCCTTTCTCCTCCTCCTTTCCATAGTTATATTGAAGTATTTGGTGCTATTTTGAGCTCAAACTAGAAGGGAGACATTCAAATTTAAGGAAGAGAACCAAAGCAAAAGAAAGAGCATCCAAGGAAGCTAGAAAACTAAAGTAGTTTTGCTATTTCCATGCTTGCTCTTCCTTGTCTTCCTTCTTGTATGTTTCGGCCACTATATGGATGGCCAAGAGGGATTGAATTTTGAACTAAACCAAGAATGAATCTTAGGAATTAGAGTGTGGGAAATAAGAATATGCAAAGAAAACAAAAAGAGAACCAATATTTTTCAATATGCATAACCTAGGGTTTTTGTTGCACCTTGGTTTGTAGGAAGATTTCTAGCCATAATTTAAGGTGTCTAAAAGTTTGTATGAGTTCCTAAGGCATCAAGGAAGCCTTCCATATGCATCTCTTATCAAAGAAAATAAAACAACCCCCTTGGTGTCAAGAAGAAGCATTGCCTCGGCTTAGCTTAGAAGCAGTACCAAGGGAGTGTTTTAATTTCTTCCAAGCTTCGTTTTATATCATGTATGATGGAAGAGTATGAGAGGAAGCCTTGGAAAAAAATATAGGAAGTCTAGAAAGTGTGATAGTGGTATAAGTTCTATATTGCGACTTAAAGAAGCAACCTATTGCTAGGTTTTTCAAATTGATTGTGTGATGCCTCCAAGGAATCTAAATGGAGTTGAAAACCATAAATGCAAGGAAAGAATAGAGCCAAGATCATAAATTCTTAGTATTGCTTCATTAGGTGCTTTATGGAACTATAATTGAACCATATGAGCAACCTAGCTCTTCTAGTGTGTGTGTGTGGCTTTAGTAGATGTTTCAAGAGTATAATTAGATTCTATTTGATGTGTTTAGGCTAAAGGAATCAAGTCCTACCTCTTTATGAGTGTTTGGTCGAGGGAGAGGAAGAATTTCCAAGAAAGAAAGTGTGTTCTTGCATACAAGGTAGCTCTCTCTCCTTTTTCTTATGCATCTTTGGATGTTTTCTTGTCTTTGAATGTGTGTGTAGGTTTAAGTCATGAAAGATGTTTCTAGGAAGTATTTTTATGCCATGGTACCATGATGCTTTACTTATGCATTTGAATGATGTTTTTATGAATGTATTTAGGTTGCTCGAGTATGGTGAAGCCAAAAGTCCCTTAGCTAGGGTGAGGATGAGCCAAAAGCCTTTATGAATGGGTGAGACAGAGCCAAAAGTCTCTAGAAGAGTGAGACTTAGTCAAAAGTCCCTTGAGAAATGGTGAGGCAAGTCTAAAAGCCCCAAAGAGAATGGGTGAGGCTAAACCATTGCCTTGGCAAGCTTATGTATGTTGTCTGTGATTTCTTGAATGAAGGAAATGTTCTATATATGTTTATGAATTTCAAGATAGCTATGCATGCATTTTTAGACTTGAATTGCATCCATTATGTGTTTGAAAGGGAGAAAGGCTATTGGGATTCCTAGATTCTCACTCTTCTCTCCCTATTGCCTAACATGTCTAGGTGGACCAAGTGAACCAGGAAATGGGAGCCACCACACTTGAAATCAAGAAGCTTGGCAAATGAGTTGTTATTTGTTCTTTTTTGTAACCATTACATTGTCAAATGATGTACTCCTATGATGTATAAGCCTTTGAACACTTGAAAAAGTATGGATATATGATGTATGTATGAGAATTGGATCCATATGAATGATAGTGTATGTTTTTGACATAGAAATGCAAGATGATGCATGTATGTCTCTTGTGTATATCATCAAGTAGGAGAGTGAAATTGTGAGATTTGGGTTTTTGGACCTTTGAGACATGTTAATAGGCTATTTTCATGCTTTCCTTTGTGCTCAAGTGGCCTTAGAAAAGTTAGAAGCTAAATTGGACCATTTTGGATCCTTAAGGTGGCATAAAAGTACCATTTTGTAACCCTATGGTACAAATTGACTAAATGGATGAATTTTCTCATGAAATTTGGCATGCATATAGATCTCATCTAGAAATTTTTGAGAAGCTAAAGACTAGATTATTTGGAACTCTAGAGAATTGATTATGAATTTTCAAAGTTGCCAAAAAGCTACTGAACTAATATGGTTACTATTCATATGGTCAGTTTCTTCTCCTATGTCATTTGAGGGCCAAATGGTTTTCAATGCTCACAAAATTTTATAGGCATAAATTAGATATAATAAGCTTTCTACGGCCAGCAAGAGCACCTCGTTTGGATGTCTGAGTAGAGAGATATAAATTTTTGAAATTTGGAGTCAGTACTAGTAACACAATAGTACCTTTGGTACTATTTCATCGATTTCCAGTGGCTAAATGTTTTATGTTTTAGTCTGACTTATTTTTAGAATTTAACATTTGTAACTTTCTAGAATGGTATAGTGTGCTTGACTTCAATTTTTTTAGAATTAGTTATGAATTTCCAAAGTTAGTACTAGAAAGCTGGCTGTAGAACCTGAGGTTGGTTGTGTGATTTTGTGTATGTATGATCCAAACTCGAGGTTCTTGTGACATTTTGAGATGGTTTTGAGTTGTATGAATGTATTTTAATTGGAGGATGATATGGATGGGTTAATATGGTCCATGGAATGTGAAATGAAAAATTTAAGTGCTACGTAACGTAAAATATTCCATTATTTTATTGGAGTTTTTCTTGAGAATTTGCCATGCTAAGGGAATATAACTAGAATGAGATGGGGAAAGGCTAGATGAATATGGTGTTATAAATGGCAAGGTGAGAACGAGCTCTATAATAATTTAAACCATTTGGCATGCTTTTCTATGTTATGATTGTACTTTTGGATGTGCCCAAGTGGCTATGGAATGATAAGAGAGCAAGTTAGTACCTTATGAATCCACTATAGACTTCAAAATTGACTATTTCTTGAGCTAAACCAAAGTCTAACCAAATGGATGAGTTTTTACATGAAATTTGGCCAATAAATAGGTCTCATCTAAAGCTTTTCATACAGCTAAAGAGCACTCAATTTAGAACTCTAGAGAATTTATTATGATTTTTCAAAGTTGATCAAATTATGTAGAATTGACAAAGTTACTATTCATAAGGTCAATTTACATTTCTATGTCACTAGTGAGCTAATGAAGTTCAATGTTTATGAAATTTTATAGGTATAAATTAGACATCATAAGTTTTCCATATCCACTAAGAGCATCTCATTTGGAGCTATGTAGAGGAAGAAACAAATTTGTGAAGTTTTAGGTCCTATAGCTATTTGAGAATAGACCTGATGTATTGTTCTATTGCTTTTGATGGGTTAAATGCTACCGCCTTAGTCTAGAATTATTTTTAGTCATGAAACATCCAGAGCCTTCCAAAAAGCTATCATATATATGATTTTGATTTTTTTAGAATTAGTTATAAATTTCCAAAGTTCATATCAGAAATTTGGAACCTTAAACCTGAGAGCAAAATTCTGATATGGTGAGGTATGGTTCCAAACTTGATATGCGTGAGAAGAAATGTGATATTTCTGATATGAATGGATATAGTATGAATGGTAAATGATATTGATGAGCTCCCATGGTCCTTAAAGCCAAGAATGAATTAAATGGGCTTTCCATAATGCAAAATGCCACTACTCACTGTGCTATTTTCATGTAAATGTGTAAGATAAGCATGTGTGGTATGATTTAAAAGCTACGAAGTTAAGGCATTACATAAGTTGTAACACCGATTTTCATAAAAAAGATAAAAATGGATCAGATATAAAAAAGAGTCCTCTAAAATGATTGAGTTGAGGCCAAATAAAATTAGAATAAAATTTTAAATAATAAAAAATGAGGATCCAAGGCTTAAGATGCCTAGAAACTGGAGCTGGAGTGGCTAAAGAAAATTTAACGAAACGCAGTGGCATTTTCGTAGCTTTAGGAAACTTTTAAAAAACTTAAAAGAGGGATCTTTAAATAGAAAATTTAAGTTTTTCGAGGTTCTCAAAGGCCCTAAAAACTATGAGAACTCCTAGAATGGTTCAAACTCTTCCAGTTTACATTTTAAAATGTCAGTGGACCTAAATTTTGACTATTTTGTTCGGAAAGGTTTTAGATCCAATTTAAGTGATTTTAAAGGCAATTTATGGGTCAGAAGATCTAAATTTTATGATGAAAAGGATAATTTTCAAAAAGGAGTTGAAATGAGCCTTGAGGGAAAAAGCCAAGAATGAAGGGTAAAATTGGCATTTTGAAAAGCTTCTTATGGAACCCTAGCTATATATAGGTGGCACCCCACTCTTCTCCTCATTTTAACTGACCTAGTTTCTGCCCAAAACGAGGAAAACTCAGCAAGAAAGGGTGCATAAGAGGAGGGGAAAAAGGAGAAGAAAAAGGCTAGGAAAAAGGTAAGAAATCCTTGAAATGTCATGCTCCACCCTTTAGCAAACTTGTTCTCCTCCTTTTCCTCTCTTTTCCTATGGTCTTGGTGCATGATTTGGATCTTCTTTGAGTCATGTTTAGAGGGAGTAAGTTCAAAATTCCAAGGAGAAGCCATAGCCAAGGAGAAAGTTCTTGAAAAGGCTAAAGAATCAAGGTAAATTCATGGCTCTCCTTGCTTCCTTTTTCTTAATCTTCCATGGGGGATTTTTGACCTTATATAGAACAACCAAGAGGGAGCAAATTTTGACCTAAACTAAGCATGAAACCTAAGTTTTTAAGGATGAGAAACAAGTATATGAAAAGAGATTCTAAAAAGAAGCATTAGAAATTAGGTTTCCAAAACCTAAGGTTTTTATTGCACCATTATATGGGTGAAGCTTTCTAGTGGTATTTCTAATTGTCTAAGAGTATATATGGGTTCTTGAGACACATAAAAAGCCTCACATGTGCCACTTCCTTTAATAGAATTTGTAAAATTCATGGCTCATATTCCTTGTGTATAACCTCAGCCTAAGCTCCTTCAAGTACCTAGGGAGACTTTAAATTTTTCTAAGGATAGAAAGGGACTAAATATGATAGAAGAATATCAAAGGAAGCCTTGGAAAAAATTTAGAAGCTTTGGTTTGTGATGGAAGTGTAGGCTTCATAATAAGATTTAAAGAAGCAACTTGTATCTAGGCTCTTGGGAATGAATTTGTGATGACTCCAAGAAGTCTAAATAGAGTCAAGAGACTTAAATAAAAGGAGAAAATGGAGCCAATATCTTAAATTCTAGTAGTTGCTTCATTTGGTCTTGTATGGAACCATAATTGAACCATAGAACAAAGTGAGCTTCCATAGAGAGCGTGTGATGCTAGAGCTTACTTCCATGATGTAATTGTGTCCTATTTGATGTGTCTAGGCTAAAGGAATCAAGCTCCACCTAGTTGCAAGTGTGTGACCGAAAGGGGGAGGAATAATTAAGGAAAAAGTGTGTGAATCTTGCTTCAAGGTAGCTCTCTAACCTTTCTCACATGCATAGCTTTGTTGTTTTCTTGTCATTGAGTGCTTGTGTGTATGTTTGAGCAATGAGAAATGTGTCTAGCTAATGTTTACATGTTATGATTCCATTATGTTTCTTGAAAGCTATTTAGGATTACATTATAGCTTGCATGGGTTTAGTTATGCCAAAAGTCCCTTAAGAAGGGTGAGGATCAGCCAAAAGTCTTTAGAAATGGGTGAGACAAAGCTAAAAGTCTCAAGAAGAGTGAGGCTGAGTTAAAAGTCTATTGAAAGTAGGTGAGGCAAATTCAAAAGTCCAAAGAAAGATAGGTGAGGTTAAACCAATGCTCTTGAGAGCTTATATTTTCTATGTATGAGTTGATGTGCTGAGGAAAATGATATATGCATGCTCACTAATTGCTTGAATGTCATACATGCATTCTTTGACTTGTTTATGCATCCATTATGTATGTTTAAAAGGGTTAAGAGCTATTAGGATTCTTTGAATCTCACTTTTCCCCTACATATGCCTAACCATATCTAGGTGAGCCAATTGGACAAAGAAATGGAGGCCAATAACTTTGAAGATCAAGATTTTGACAAAGGGTTATGACAAATAGGCATTTTGATGGCATGTTAATGTCAAACTATGTAACCATGAGATGTATACATGATATAAATAATTGAACATGTTCTAATGTGTGTATAAATAGTGTAGGTATCAATATGGAAGCTAGATGAACGAATATGTATATTTTTGCCACCAAAAATCCTTTATGTCATGTGATGTTCATGTGTATGTATGTAAGTGGCAAGGTGAGAATGAACTCCATGATGATTTGGATCATTTGGCATGCTTTTATATATTGTATTTGTGCTTTTAAACTTGCCCAAGTGATTGTGGAAAGTCAAGAAGAGCATTTGCTGTCTTAACATCCCATTTTGGAGTTCAAATTGACCAAATGGTAAGTTAAACCAAAGTCTGACCAAATAAGTGAGTTTTTTCATGAAATTTGGCTAGCGAGTAGGTCTCATCTAGAGCTTTATACAAAGCCAAAAAGCACTCAATTTTAAACTCTAAAGAATTTATTATGATTTTTCAAAATTGGCCAAATTATGTAAAAATAGTATGTGCACTGTTCATTTAGTCAGTTTATATTTCTATATCGCACATAGGCCAAATGAAGTCCAATTCTCATGAAATTTTAAAGACATAAACTAGATATCATAAGCTTTCCACAGCCATTAAGATTACCTCATGTGGTTCTCTGTAAAGGGAGAAATAAATTTTTGAAGTTGCATGACAGTACCAGTAATGCAGCCTGACTTGAGTTATTGTTCCATCAATTTCTATTAGTTAAAGGCCACGACATTGGTTTGGAACTATTTTTATCTTTAGTTAACATCAACAGCTTTCCAAAATGATATGATTTGCATGATTTTGATTTTTTTTATAATTAGTTATAAATTTTTGAAGTTCATATTAGAAATTTGGAAAGTGAATCAAAGAGCAAAACGTGGATTTTGTAGGATGTGGCTTGAAATCCGAGGTTCTTGAGGTGTTTGGTGATGGTTGTAACAACCCTAATTCTTAATTACCATGATTAGGCTTAATATCATAATTAGTAGCCATAAGTCAAGATCTAAATTCATTATGATTAATTTAAAATAGCAGAAAGTGAAAAAAAATTGAACCTTAATATTATTAGGGTCATTAACTAAACAACCATAAGTATTTGATTGTATAAGTGAATCTAATTATCAATGAGAAGCCTTTGATTCATTTATCAATTAATTTTAACATACAAAAACCTCTTACAAGTGTTTGTAAATCTTCCCTTAGCATTTCCATAGGAAAAACCAAGGAATTCTAGGCTAAAAGTAGGAGTTTGGGAACCTTCATCGCGACTTGAAACCTTCCCACTACAACTAAGTTGGCTACTAGAACTTAAAAACCAAGTTTTGCATCTTGTGTTGTGGCCTAAGATACTCACACTGTGGTAAAGTTGCTCTTGGGTTTAACTTCTCAAATTCTCGCAAATCTCGCTGCAGCGAACTTATGTGGCATTGTGGCAAAAAGACACCCTGGAACTTACTGTAGTAAATTTTTCGATTCCCACCGCGATGAGACTAGCTACTAGGACACTCATCACCTAATTCCCTTTACCTACGCCACGGTAGAACATGTTGTGTAGAGTCGATGTTGCTCTCTGTTACCCTCCCTGGGCAACATTTTCATTTTGTGCCACAGTGAGACACCTTGAGTCGTGGTGCTCCTTGCTTTTATTGGACTTCTAACTGCAACTCAGCCATTTTAGCTGCAGCATGAACCTATTTTGGACCATTTTCTCTAAATTTCATCCCATACACTCCAACTCTTAATCTAGCAACACTCCAAGGCCACTCTACCTTAATTTATGATGTTCTATTAGCTCTCATCTACCTTATTTACCCAGCTAACCTATCATTACCAGTTCAAGACTTAAGTGTTGATTCTTACTCATCTAACTGCCATGTATAAGAAAATTCATGAATTAATGACAACAAGGATTTATAAGCTACCAACGTTTATCATTCAAATACATATTTCAGTAGAGGTTCCATACATCACTAGTTTAAGTTAGCATTTCACATGATTCCATTTCTAAATAGCAAATCATATCATAGGATCAACATAGTTCATACTAGATGTTATAAGTTCATACATCCAATACCAATTTAACATGAGGCCTAGCTCCTCAATAGATACATCTTAAGTAATTAAAATACAAAGTCTTACACTTGGCAACATAATTACATGATGATGCTATACAAGGAGGAATACAAAATTTAGCATATACTCTACTTAGATTAGTCCAAATGTAGCCTTCCCCCACATGGTTGGAGCTCATGGATTTTCATTCACTTGCTTCCCCTTATCTTTACTCGAAGAACCTTTACCTAAAAGTTATTATCCTATGAAATGGGGTGAGATACAAATCTCAGTAACCAAAGGCAAATTCCATTCATATATTCCAATTTAATTAACATATGTGTATAAAATCGTATAATATCAAAAAATATACTAGTCATATCAGTAAATGAAATAATTAGGTTATCAGTGACTACTATCCCATACTATCAATAACAAATCCACATGTTAAAGGCTAATAACAGCAGGAGAGGCCCATCCACAGCACCTACTCCCTAATGAGCACAACCAGGGCTTAGTGCATTTGGGGTCTGATCATAACCTGGTGCCTGATCGAAGCACATGCAGGGGTGACAGCTGCACCACAGCTCCACCATGGACTCACAAGGTCCAAACACAATATAATAGATAGCCAACCAATTTATTTAGCATTCAAAATCATACATGTGTAGCAAATGTAAAATTAAAATGGACATATGCATGGAATTTAATATGAACCCCAGTTACCTCACTTATAGACAATTCTTTAAGAGCCAACAAAATGCTACTTCAGCCTATGAACATAAAACCGAACCATTACTATCCTTAATCATCATTTATATCAGTAAACCCATTACTCAAGGAGTTAAACTACAAAGGACTATGTAGAAAATACTTACCCAACTACTACAAGATCTAAATTCGAATTTGATTGTTCCCATACTAGAAACTTTAGAATATCTCCTTAAACTTTAGGCAAATTCACACAAAATTAATACCCATACTATAAATCAACTATGGGGGCCTCTAACTAGCAGAAAAAGCATCAAAATGAGGAGTTTATACTTACCTAATAACACCTTTAGCTCCGACCTCCAAAATTTCATCATGGAAACATCAAACAACAAGTTTTAGATTTTGGGTATGGGTGAAATGCTACAAACGAAAAACTAATTGAGTTAAATTGAAGAGAAAGAGGAGAAGATTAAGTTATATAACAATTACCTTAGTTGATTTTAAGTCTAGAAGTGGGAAATGGTAGATTTGTGTTAAGAATCTTAGCATTTCTCTAAGACCTCTGAATTTTGCTTTGCCTCTTGTGTTTTTTCTATAGAATGGGGGGGAGCTAATGAGGGTTTAGGGTTTAAGTTGAGTTGTAGGTTGACCTATGTGCCTAAGTCTATTTGGAGTTTAGATTTTTCTTGTTAGGCCAGACCTTAGGAAATTGGGTTACAAAATTTCTAGCATTTTAGTATGATTTTAGGCTTCTAACTCACTAAACTAGATTAGGCCATTGTTAGGCGGTCTCTCTTAGGCCAAGTCTCACAATAGGAAGTTGGTTCTGCACTTAAAATCATTGGGCCTCCATTAGTCTTTATCTATGACTTACTTAAATTAATTATGGGCCTAAATTAAGTTTTAACCTAATTAAATCTTAAATCTACATTAATTATTTATTTCTCCATAAACTTCTATTCACATAACTTGCCTAATTATTTAATAATAATTATTCTGAATTAGTCCAAATCCATGATTAATACCTTAATTAATTTTGGGATGTTACAATGGCTATGACTTGTATGGGTGTGTTATGTAACATCTGGTTCCTTAAAAACCAGAGGAAACGTGAGAAACATAACATACAGTTTCTCCGTTAACGAACGAAACTTACCGGATACAAAAGGAAGTCCCCTAAGATGATGGAGTTAAGGTCCCAAAAAATTTGGGAAGCATTCTAGACTCCTAAATATGAGAATCCCAGGCTCAGACAGAAAGAAAAACGAAGCTCGAATGAAGAAACAATTTCTCACGAAAAGCCTACGAAACGTAATGGCATTTTTGTAATTTCGAGCAATTTTTGGAATTCACACAGGAGGGCTTTTTAAATGAAAGTTTTGAGTTCTCCGAGGTTCTCAGAGGCCTCAAGAACCATAGGAAGCCCCGGGACAGTTAAATCCCCTCCGGTGGACATTTTCTAATGTCAGTGTGCCCGAACTTTGATGAATCCATTCGGGAAGGTTTTAGCTCCAATTTGAGTGATTCCAAAGGCATTTTACTAAATTGGGAACCTAAATTTTATAATGGAAAAGAAGGTTCTAAAAAAGGAGCTAAAATGAAGGAGAAACGAAAATACCAAGAACAAAGGGCAAAATGGGAAATTTTAAAAAGTGTAATCTCCTCCCACCTATATATATGATGAGCCCTTCTTCTCCCCTCATTATGCACGATCAAGTTCAGCCCCAAATCAGAAGAATAACCCTAAGGGAGAGGTGCCCAAGAGAGGAAGAAGAAGGAGGAAGAAAGCCAAGCTTAAGGTATGTTTTCATGGCAATTTTCCTTGCTTTTCTCCACCTCCACCACCTCTCCTTCATTCTCCTTTCTTTCCTTGGATTAAAATGAGGTTTATAAATCTGATTCAAGGGAGATATTCAAGGGAAAGTTCGGATTTGAAGAGAGGAGCTTGGAGAAATCAAGATTCAAGCCAAACTAAGTAAGGAAACAAGGTAAAAATGTATCCTATGGTTGATGCTTTTCACCCCACTTCTTCTCCATTTCGACCTAGACCAAGAACCCTAGGAGGATTGATTTCCAAGCCCAACCAAGCATGAATCTTAGGTATTTGATGGAGAGGAATAAGAATATGCAAAGAAAACAACAAAATAACCATTAGATTTCAAGATGCAAGTTCTAGGGTTTCAATTGCACCTTGTAAAATCTGATTTTGTATGATAATTCCTAGGCCTAAGTAAGAGTTTAAATGAGCTCCCAAGATCCCTAAGAGGCTCCCTATATGCTTCTTCCCTTGAGAAAACAAAGAAAGCTCCATGGAATCCAATATGCTTCATAGCCTCGGCCTAGATGGGTTCTCCTAGCTAGGGAGAGTTTTAAATTTTTCTAAGGCCATTCTTGAGTCATATTTGATGAATGAAAATGAGGGGAGGCCTTAGAAAAAATTTAGAACTCATAGAAAGTGATTTAGTGCCTTAGGTTCCATATTATGACCTAAAGAAGTAACATGATGTTAGGCTCTTTGTTTTAATTGTGTGATGACTCCAAGAGGCTTAAAAGGAGTCAAGAATCATATTTGAGAGGAAAGAATGGAGCCTAGAAATTGTTTGAGGAGTGTTACTTCATTAGGTGCATTTATGGACCATAATGGAGCCTATAGAGCAATCTAGTATCTAAGCAAGTTGTATGACCTTAGAGTTTGTTTCATGAACCTAATTGGCTCCCATAAATTGTATCTAGGCCAAGAGAAACCATCTCCACCAAATTGTGGGTGTGTGGCCGAAAGAGGAGGCTTGAAAACTAAGGAAAAAGTGTGTGAAATTGTGCAAGGTAGCTCTCTCCATCTTCTCTCATGTATGGATGTGTGTTTAGCTTGTTTTAGAATGTGTGTATGTATAATTTCAAGCTATGAAAAATATGCTAGTATTCCTTTATATGTTATGATCCTTGATGCCATGTTATGTTTTCTAATGAGTGCATGATGTTTGTATGAGTTTACTTGAGTGTGGAGAGGCCAAGAACTCTTCCCTTGGGTGAGGATGAGCCAAGAACCCTCGAGCTTGGTTGAGACAAAGCAAAGAGTCTCCCAAAAGCAAAGTGGGCTCCCAAGAGTATGGTTGAGTCCAAAATGCTCAAGAATGGGTGAGGCAAGTCCAAAACCTATGAGGAGAAGTGTGAGGCCAATCCAAACACTTGGTGAGCTCTTGAATGATTTGTATGAGTTGTTCACATGCCAAGTTTGCTTATAAAATGTCCATGGCTTTTATTTCCTCCATGCATGCATTTGTAAAGCTTGCTTTGCACATATTATGTGTGATTGAATGGGATATGAGCTATTGGGATTCTTTGAATCTCATCCCCTTCTCTCCAATGATCTAACATGCTAGGTAGACCAAGTACTTATGGTAAAGGGAGCCAACAACCATGAAGAGCAAGGATTGACAAGCCTATGTGTTATTTAGCCATTTTGGAACCATAATGATAGTTCATAATGTATATGATGTTATATATGTACCATGAACCATAAGACATGTGTAAATATACTATTATGTGATATTTAGATGTATGAAAATGATATATGACCTATAGCACTTATTTTGAGTATGTAAGGCCAAAGTGTGCAATATGGAACTTTGATGAATGTATGCATAAGTGTGGGTTGAATGGCCAAAATGAGACGCATAAGGTTTGGGACCATTTGGGTAGCTTAGAAAAGTCTCAAATGTGCTTTTAGACTTGCCCAAAAGGTGCCACAACCAAGGGAAGGCTATTTGGCAAATTTGGTATCTCATATGGAGCCAAATTTGACAATATGATGTGAGACCCCTTAGAAACCCGTTCTAGGAACCCCAAATAATACATATCAGTGATCGAATTTTGGCATGTAGCACAAGAACAAACAATATGGACAATATAAGCAACAAAGAACAAAGAACAGAGAACAAAGAAGAAGAAGAAGAAGAGATGTTGGTCAATGGAATTGAACCCTAAGAGAACCCGTCTCTTAGAACCCTAATCCGGGACGCCACAAAGGAAACCACTCCTTTGATAAGTCAAAGATTTTCTCCAGCACACAAAGGCCACAAGAGAAACCTCATAAATCAAAAATAATTCTGAAAAGATAATTCATTCAATCTGCCATTCTTGGAGTACAAGTGGGCCTTATATAGGCATTTGAAAAATAAAACCCTAAACAGAATAATTCCTAAGTTACATAAAAGAAATTTAAATCTAAACAAATTCACCAAGAATGGTGCCTAAAAATCTGAAACAGCAACAATCAAATTAAAACAAAATAAAACTAAGAGAATTGTGGAAAATGGCTGATTTTGTGGAAAATGGCTAGACTCCTTCAATTAGGCTCCCTTTGGGCTTGGGCTAGCATCTTGTAGAAATGAAATAATCTTTATGCCAATTTGTTCATTTTGGGCTTCATATTGAGCTAAGACTATAGGTTCCAAGTCTATTAGTTTTTGGATCACTCCATTCAAGGCCTCCTTCATAGCTTTGGCTCTTGATCTTGTGCATGGGCCTCCCATACCTTGCAATGGATCTTTAGTTGGCCATCTTTTAGAGTCACGTCCAGCCCTTTTGTTTCCAAGCTCTTGATTTTGTTCAAGCTTCTTCAAATCTCCTATCTCACCTCCATCATTCCCTCCCTCCTGAAAAGGATTCGTCCTCGAATCTGCAATATCAAAAAGAGAAAGGTCAGCCACATTGAAAGTTGCGCTTACATTCCCATAAGAACTAGGTAAATCAATTTTATATGCATTATCATTTATTCTTTCTAACACTTGGAAAGGACCATCGCCTCTTGGGTGTAATTTGGACTTCCTTTGTTCAGGAAACCTTTCTTTCCTTAAATGAACCCACACCCAATCTCCTGGTTCAAAGATAACCTTTCTTCGGCCTTTATTAGCTTGTTAAGCATATTGCTCATTCTTGCGCTCAATGTTCACCTTAACCTTAGCATGAAGATCCTGCACAAACTTAGCTTTCTTTGCACCTTCAAGGTTAGCAAACTCATTACAAGGCAAAGGAAGTAGATCTAAGGGAGTCAAAGGATTAAAACCATATACAATCTCAAAAGGAGAAAACTCAGTTGTAGAATGCAATGCACGATTATATGCAAACTCAATGTGAGGCAAACACTTTTCCCAATTCTTTAAATTTTTTTGAATTACAACACGCAATAAGGAAGAAAGTGTTCGATTCACCACTTCGGTTTGTCCATCCGTTTGAGGATGTGCAACCGTAGAAAACACAAGCTTTGTACCCAACTTAGCCCACAAAGTTTTCCAAAAGTGACTAACAAATTTAACATCACGGTCACTCACAATAGATCAGGGCAAACCATGCAATCTAACAATCTCCTTGAAAAACAAATCAGAAATATGGACAACATCATTTGTTTTTAAGCAAGCAATGAAATGAGCCATTTTACTAAATCGATCAACAACAACAAATATGCTATCCTTTCCACTAGATGTTCTAGGCAATCCAAGCACAAAATCCATTGAAATATCTACCCAAGGATGAGAAGGAACAGGTAAAGGAGTATACAAACCATGTGGTTGCATCTTAGATTTAGCGTGCTTGCATGCAATGCATCTTTTACATATAACAATCACATCCCTACGCATATGAGGCCAATAAAAATGTTCCTTCAACATGGATAAAGTCTTTTCTATCCCAAAGTGTCCCATCAAACCACCCCCATGAGATTCTTTAACCAAAAGCTCACGCATAGAACAAATAGGCACACACAATTTATTTCCTTTAAACAAGAAACCATCAAATCTAAAGAAATCATGAGCACCATGTTTTTCACACAACTTTCAAGTTTCAGCAAAATCAGCATCACATTCATACATGCTTTTGAAAGATTCAAAACCAATTAACCTAGCTTGCATAGATGTAATGAGACTATACCTCCTAGACAAAGCATCAGCCACAACATTTTCTTTCCCCTTTTTATGTTTAAGTACATAAGGAAATGACTCAATGAATTCAAGCCACACAGCATGCCTCTTATTCAACTTATCTTGGGTCTTTAGGTATTGAAGACTCTTATGATCAGAATGCAAAACAAATTCCTTAGACCATAAATAATGTTGCCAATGTTCCAGAGCTCTTTTTAAAGCATACAATTCCTTGTCATAAGTTGAATAATTCAAACAAGCACCACTAAGCTTTTCACTAAAGTAAGCAATAGGCCTAGACTCTTGCATCAAAACAGCACCAATACCAATTCCAGAGGCATCACATTCAACTTCAAAAACTTTAGAGAAATCAGGAAGAATAAGTAGAGGGGCATTGGTCAATTTATCTTTCAAAGTGTTAAAAGCCGCCTCTTGTGCCTCACCCCATTTAAAGACAACATTTTTCTTTACCAGCTCATTTAAAGGTGCAGCAAGGGTTGAGAAGTCCTTTACAAAACGTCGGTAGAAACTTGCAAGTCCGTGGAAACTCCTCACCTCACTAGCATTCTTAGGTGTTGGCCACTCCCGAATTGCCTTTACCTTCTCTTCATCCACCCGGAGGCCATCAGTACCTACAACAAAACCAAGGAAAACAACAGAATCCAAGCAGAAAGAGCATTTCTCTAAATTTGCAAAGAGTTTATTTTCTCTCAAAATAATAAACACAGAATGCAAATGCTTAACATGCTCTTCTAGATTCTTAGAAAACACAAGAATGTTATCAAAATACACAATAACAAACTTTCCTATGTAAGGGCGAAACACATGATTCATTAAGCTCATGAATGTACTAGGAGCATTAGTTAAGCCAAAGGGCATAACAAGCCATTCATACAAACCAAACTTAGTCTTAAATGCAGTCTTCCACTCATCACCCTCTTGCATCCTAATTTGATGATAACCACTCCTAAGATCTATTTTTGAAAACAAGCAAGCACCATGCAACTCATCAAGCATGTCATCAAGTCTAGGAATGGGATATCTATACTTAACTGTGATTTTGTTAATGGCTCGACAGTCCACACACATCCTCCATTTGCCA
This sequence comes from Erythrophleum ivorense, assembly GCA_026724425.1. Classification (NCBI taxonomy): domain Eukaryota; kingdom Viridiplantae; phylum Streptophyta; class Magnoliopsida; order Fabales; family Fabaceae; genus Erythrophleum; species Erythrophleum ivorense. The sequence goes on from JAIUCV010001280.1 coordinate 96,574, forward strand.
TCCTTCTTGGGCACAAGTATTACCGGAACAGCACATGGACTAAGGTTCTCTCGCACAAACCCCTTTTTCATGAGTTCTTCCACTTGTCTCTGAATTTCCTTAGTCTCTTCTGGATTTGCCCTATAAGCAGGTCGGTTAGGAAGAGATGCTCTAGGAATAAAATCAATCCTGTGTTCAATGCCTCTTATGGGAGGCAATCCATTCGGTACCTCTTCCAGAAACAAGTCTTTATATTCCTGCAACAAACTCAAAACACTAGAAGGAAGAGATTCATCAAGGTCACTAAGGGTTAGATAAACATCCTTATACAAAAGTACAAAAGATGTCTCACTACATAAAGCCCTCTTAATCTCTCCTCTACCAGAAAATAATGTTACTTTCTTTTCTTCACTCTCTTGACTTTTCTTTTCAGTAGCTCTCTTTCCTTTTCTCTCCATTTCACTTTCTTTTCTTTCTTTCTCACGCACTTTCTTTTCTTTCTCTCTTAGCTTGCATTCTTGAGTAATTCGCTTTTGATCCTCATATGCCTGCAAGGGTCTGAGAGGGGTTAGCATAATGGTTTTCTTATTAAACTCAAGAGAATACCTGTTAGTATAACCATCATACTTAACTTTCCTATCAAATTGCCAAGGTCTACCCAATAATAAGTGTCCAGCATACATAGAGCTATATCACACAAAACCTCATCATGGTAACTTCCTATGGAAAATCCTACAACAACCTGTTTAGTAACTTTAACATCCCCATTATCATTGAACCACAACAAATTATAAGGAGTTGGGTGTTTTCTAGTTGGCAAACCTAGCTTTTCAACTAACAAGGTACTAGCAACATTAGTGCAGCTCCCATTATCAATGATAAGACTACATACCTTGTTGTTAACAAAACACCTAGTGTGAAATATATGCTTTCGTTGTTCTTTTTCAAGCTCTTCTTTAGGTTGAATGCTAAGAGCACGCCTTGACACTAGAACCTCACCAAATACAGCTTCAACTACCTCCACATCAGATTCATCACCTCCATTGGAGCTCAACTCAGCTTCCACTTCTTCATCACCACTACTTTCACTAGTAACAACACCATTCTCAAGCAAAATCATAGTCCTTTTATTTGGACATTGTGAAGCAATGTGACCAAAACCTTGACATTTAAAGCATTTAATTTTAGAAGAACTAGAAGAAGATTTAGGTTCAGATTTGCCTTTAGAAGTAGGTGTTTGCATCTTCAACTTATTCTCCTCTTTAGGCATCTCTCCCTTAAACTTGAAGGAGGACTTGAAGTCTTTGTTGGAACTAGCATGTGATTTCAATTTCTGTTTTGCTTTAAAATGCTTCTCCACCTTAATGGCTTTATGCAACAACTCTTCCATATCAAGGTAGTTTTGCAATTCAATTTCTGTAGCAATTTTAGGGTCTAAGCCACCAAGAAATCTTGCCATTGTAACTTCTGAATCTTCCTCAATGTCAGCTTTGATCATGGCAATTTGCATTTGCTGAAAATATTCTTCCACACTCATAGATCCTTGTTTGATTTTGTGGAGCCTTTTGTGCACATCCCTATAGTAATGGGTAGGGACAAATCTCTTCCTCATGAGAGCCTTCATTTCTAGCCAAGACCGAATTGGACCCTCTCCAGAACGCCTCCTACTAGTGGTTAATTGATCCCACCATAGGCTTGCATAATCTATAAACTCCAAAGCAGCTAATTTCACTTTACTTTCCTCTGAAAAAGATTGGTAGTCAAATATAAACTCAACTTTTCTTTCCCATTCAAGGTATACATCAGGATCAGCTTTCCCTTGAAAGGAAGGGATTTTCATCTTGATATTACTAAATGCATCTTTCTTTTGAGGTGGAGCTCTCCTAACTCTTTCATGTTGGCTTTCCTCCTCAAAATCAGATTCATCTCCTCCTAGAACATTTTTACCACGTCTTGCCTTGCTATTGGAAGAAGAATAATCTATTTGATCCAACCTAGTATTTAGCCTCTTGAATTATTCTTGAACAGATTTGATGAACAATTTAAGGTCAACTTGGTTATCTTCACTTTCAGACATGATTGACACCTGAAATGTTAGTGAATAGCAAGAGAAAGGACCTGACCACTCCCTCTCGTGTTTCACTCTAAATGATGCAAATTCACTCGTGTTTCACACTTGTAATGACTTTTACAATGATGAAAACACTCTTGCCTTTTTCCTCTCAACTTGCTTTTATAGTGTACTAAATTAAATCCAACAAATCAAAAGAAGTAGCAACTGAAGTGGCAATCTCAAATTAGAATTCAAGATGCAAAGTTCTCCAAGAGATAACAAAAGTCTAACATTTAAAAAAAAATTCGTAGGTGCAGCCAATGGAAAATACAGCAAGTGACTAGGAAAGGAAATGAAGACAATGAATTTATGGAACAAATGGTATGTAGCAGATTATGAGAGAACAAATGGTTAAATGATTAATTATCAAGAGGAAAGGATGGAAAGGAAATTGGAATCTGAAATCAGTAATGAAGCAATCAGAAATTTGAAATTTAGAACAAGGTGAATGAATGCAAATTTCCTTTTATGAATTGTGCACAATATGACATTTAATGACCAGATCAACTCAAGGAATCAAAAATGGTAATTCCAAGAATAGATGATCTTCTGCAATTGCAATTTAAGTCAACAATTTATAATTTCCAGCACAACTTTCTTTTTCACAGATTTTGACTTCCTTTTTTTTTTTCTTTTTTTCTTTTTCTTTTTCTTTTTCTTTTTTTTTTTTGCAACTTTTCCTTCTTTTCTTTTCTTTTTTTTTTTCACTAAAATATACTCTCTCTTTTTTTTTTCGAATCTCAAAGGTGCTAAAATTTGCAAACAGAACACAAGATTTCTGAAAGATCAGAATGACATGCACGCAAGAAATAGCTATAACTTGCTCTAGAAAAATCAGATTGACGTGATTCCAAAACGAGAAGAAAGAAGAGATCTTGAGACACAAGAAAGACCTATTATACGTCCAAAAATACGAAGGAAAACACCAAAAATAGTCGCACGAAAATGAGGACGAACAGAAACTAATCAAACGAAATAAGGGAAAAGAACAAAGAAAAAGTGCATGAAACTAACCTCAACCAATGCTCTGATACCAGATGATGTGAGACCCCTTAGAAACCTGTTCTAGGAACCCCAAATAATATAGATCAGTGATCGAATTTTGGCATGCAGCACAAGAACAAACAATATGGACAATATAAGCAACAAAGAACAAAGAACAGAGAACAAAGAAGAAGAAGAAGAAGAGATGTTGGTCAATGGAATTGAACCCTAAGAGAACCCGTCTCTTAGAACCCTAATCCGAGATGCCACAAAGGAAACCACTCCTTTGATAAGTCAAAGATTTTCTCCAGCACACAAAGGCCACAAGAGAAACCTCACAAATCAGAAATAATTCTGAAAAGATAATTCATTCAATCTGCCATTCTTGGAGTACAAGTGGGCCTTATATAGGCATTTGAAAAATAAAACCCTAAACAGAATAATTCCTAAGTTACATAAAAGAAATTTAAATCTAAACAAATTCACCAAGAATGGTGCCTAAAAATCTGAAACAACAACAATCAAATTAAAACAAAATAAAACTAAGAGAATTTTGTGGAAAATGGCTGATTTTGTGGAAAATGGCTAGACTCCTTCAATTAGGCTCCCTTTGGGCTTGGGCTAGCATCTTGTAGAAATGAAATAATCTTTATGCCAATTTGTTCATTTTGGGCTTCATATTCAGCTAAGACTATAGGCTCCAGGTCTATTAGTTTTTGGATCACTCCATTCAAGGCCTCCTTCATAGCTTTGGCTCTTGATCTTGTGCATGGGCCTCCCATACCTTGCAATGGATCTTTAGTTGGCCATCTTTTAGAGTCACGTCCAGCCCTTTTGTTTCCAAGCTCTTGATTTTGTTCAAGCTTCTTCAAATCTCCTATCTCACCTCCACCACCATAATAGAACCCTATATCACTTTTTGGCCAAATGAGGTAGTCTTTTTCTGAGATTTGGCAAGCAATTAGGTCTTATTGAGAGCTTTCTAGGAAGGTAAAGATCATAATTTTTGGAGGTCCATAGAATATTTGAAGATTTTTCAAAGTTGGCAAAATTCATGTTTCTGGTTTACTGCACTATTCATTTGGTCCGAAATTGTTTTCTGTCATCCGAAATTCAAATGATGTCCAATTGCCACAAAATTTTGTACAGAGAAATTAGATAATCACAGTGACTCATGCCAACTAGAAGCACCTCATTTGGAGGTCTAGAGAGGGAGATATGAATTTTTGAAGTTTTTGTCCAGTATCAGTAACCTAGCCCGACCAGAAGTACTGTTCCATCAATTTCTGTGATCTGAGCTTGATGAACTGATCTGGAGATATTTTTTTCCTCTAGTTAACATTCACAGCTTTCCATATTGGTATCATTTACATGGATTATATTTTTTTGGAATTAATTGGAAACTTTTGAATTTCATATCAGTAAACTGTGATAGTACCAGAACCCAGTCCGACCTCTAGACAATTTCTCGTGTCAAACGCTCTATTTATGGGATGTTATGACTTTTACATATTTTTAGCATGAAGTAGACATCCCAAGATTTCCAGAATAACCAAGATTGCATGATTTCAATTTTTCTAGATTTAGTTATGATTTTCCAAAATTTACCCAGAATTGAGGCCAGTGCTGGCCGAGAATGAATGGCCATCTCCCATGTCTCTTTTCAATTTCTATGAGTTGTAGGCATGTTTTTGTGATACAAAGGGGTTGTAATCATGTAATTAAATATGAGGGGTCATAGTATGAGTTCACCCAGTCCATGTGACACCGAATGGATTTTTAGATATTATGACATGCAAATAAAAGTTCAAATCTTCATACTTCCTCTATGAGAATTATATATATCTTTCATGATAATTATACTATTCAAAGGCATGAGATGAGCTAGAATTATGGTGTTACATGTTATGAATAGAAAATAATACTGAAGAGTTCACATGGTCTATGGAGCATAAAATGAAGAAATGAGGCCTTACGTAACATTTAAATTTCATTAAATATTCATTATTTTTCATGTAAAGTGTATGTTACCTTGCATTTGTGCTCCAATCCATATGAAATACATTGAGATAGAAAATGGGACCATTGTATAAGAGCTAAGAGGCTAAGGTATTACACAAGTCAGGGCTAAAACATCTTGAGTCATAGCCAAAAAGTGAGTGTGGGGTAATAGAGACTAGAAGCACCATGGCGCAGGTCCCTTAGCCGCTGTGTAACTAAAGGAAAATAAAGGGGGAGAGTTTCAGAGAGTAATCCCACCATAGTAGGAGCGGGGTCTGCCTTGGCAATAATTGGGAAAATGTGGGAATAGTGTTCTAGTAGCGCATCTCACCGTGGCATGGAATTCTTGAGTCACAGCGAAGATCATGAATTTTGCCAAGTTGAGCTACATAGGCAACCACGACACGACGTGGAAAGCTTGAGTTGTAATATTTGGTTTTCATCATGTAACACCATAGATTTCTAGCTTTGTCTCATGCTAATTTTAAGTCTCATGCCAAGCATTACATAGGGAGGTAAGAAAAATGGCATTAAAATATTAAGTTTTCTTGCTTTGCGTTATGCATAAATTTTTCGTTCAGAGTCTCGTGGGGCATATGGATTCATGTATCACATTTTCATATTTAATTATATAGATACAACTCAATTCCATCACTAAAAGTGGTCTAAAACTCGTGCAAGTGCAAGAAACACATAAAATTCCATAGTGTAGTTTCGGCCAGAATTTCCCCCTTTTCTATCACAAACTTTGAAAAATCATAACTAATTCTAGACAAAATCAAAATCATGCATTTTTTACCATTCTAGAAATCTATAGATGTCTACTTTATGCTAAAAATAATTTTAGGTCATGGAACATCAAGTAGAAGACATTTGACATTCAAAAAACGCCCAAGGTCTTAGTTGCCTGGGCTACTATCACAACTTATTGTCATAAACTTTGAAAATTCATAACTAATTCTAAAAAAATCCCAATCATGAAAATTTGGTCAATTTAAGAATCTAAAAATGTTAAATCTAAGGGAAGAATATCTCTAGACCATGCCAAGACCATCTAGGAATTGAATTATGATGGAACAATACTGGAGGTCCAGTGGTGCTACTAGTACTGATAGTAAATTTCAAAACTTCATAACTCTCTGTTCAGACCTCCAAATGAGGTGATATTGGTGGCCATAGAAATCTTATAATATCTAGTTTATTCCTCTAAAATTTCATAAGCATTGGACACCATTGGCCTATCATATGACACAGAACACAAAACTGACCATATGAACAGTACATGCACTAGAACAGCAGAAAAATCCTAACTTTGAAAATTCATAATTAATTCTGTAGAGATCATATTTTTATGCACTTTAGCTTACCAAAAATTCCTCAATGAGATCTATATGTCTGCCAAATTTTATGGGAAGATTCATCCATTTAGTCAGTTTGTGCTATAGGGTTTCAATTTGGTCATTTTTATGGTCTCAACTAGCATGAAAGTGTCCAATTTTGCTTCCTAAGCTTGTGTGGACACTTGAGCACGTGGGAATGCACCAAAATGACTCTCTAAACTTGTTTCAAAGATGCATAAGCCTAAATTTCTCAAACTCACTCATCCACCCCATGATATACACAAGATTACACATGCTAGCTCTTGCCACTCAATATCCAAAACATGCTATCTCATACATTTGGCATCAAATTTCATTCATACATCATATATTTAGGTAATTACACATATTCATATGATTACATAACAATTTCATCATGGGATTACATCACATGCCATGTGTATGGCTATAAGAGAGACATAACTAGGCCATTTCATACGTTTTGATGTCAATCTCCTTCTCCTTGGTTTGGTGGTTTCCATTACCTTGTTCAATTAATTCACCTAGCATGTTAATACATTGAAGAGGAGGGGATGAGATTCAAAGAATCCCAATAGCTCATCTCCCTTTCAATCACACATAAAGTATGCAATACAAGCCTTGAAAATGCATGCATGGGCATATTGAAACATGTGAGCATTCAAGAAACATTCTTGGGATTTGAACAAATCATACATAGCATACATAGGTTTTTCAAGTGAGTGGATTAGCCTCACCCATTTACTTATGCATTTTGGACTTGCCTCACCTATTTTCTCTAAGAGATTTTGACTCAACCTTACTCTTGGGAGTCAACCTCACTCTTGGGAGACTTTTTGCTTTGTCTCAACCAAGCTTAAAGGTTCTTGGCTTATTCTTACCATGGCTAGGGGGTTCTTGACTTCTCCACACTCAAGCAAACTGAGGCAAGCATATAAAACTTTATTTGTATGCATAAAACATCATCATAGTACCATGGAATAAAATCTCATGCTAAAATACTTTTCATAGCTTAAAACATACATACATACATTCAATGACAATGTAAGCACACATTTTTCATGCTTTCTCTTTAACAAACTCCTTCTCCTTCATCTTCCCTTCTTTCCTATCATTTTGTTGAAGTTCTTGGATCTATTTTGAGGGTAGAACAGAGGGAAAATTTTGAATTCAAGGGGAGGAAGCCAAGCAAGGTGAAAAACAAGCAAAGGGAACTAAGAAAACTAAGGTATTTTGTCATCTTCATGCTTGATTCTCCTTCTTCCTTCTCTTGGGTGTTGTTCGACCTATGTAAGACCAGCCTAAGGGGTTGAGTTTCTAGCTAAACTAAGGATAAATTTTAGGAAAATGAGGGAGAAGAACAAGAATATGCAAAGAAAACAACAAACTAGCTATTAGATTTCAAGATAGAAAAGTTAGGGTTTCATAAGTTCCCTTGAAAAATTGATTTGATACAATAATTCCTAGGCCTAAATGAGTATTTGGATGAGCTCTTAAGATCTCTAGAAGGCTCCTCACATGCATCTTCCATCAAGAAAGCAAAGTAAACTCTAAGGGTGTCAAGAAGGGAACATGCCTCAGCCTAAGACACTTAGGGCACCTAGGGGTAGTTTTAATTTGTTCTAAGCTTATTTTTGAGTCATATATGATAGAAGAGGATTAGAGGAAGCCTTGGAAAAATTTTGAAAGTCATATAAAGTGAGATGGTATCATAGGTTCCATATTATGTCTTAAAGAAGCAACACTTAGTTTGGCTCCTTATTTTAATTGTGTGACGGCTCCAAGAGGTTTAAATAAAGTGAAAAACCATAAATGAAATGAAAGAATGGAGCCAAGAACTCAAATTATGGATGTTGCTTCATTAGGTATATCTTGGAACCATAAAAGAGCAATTAGACCTAGTTAGTGTTTAAAGAAGATGTGTAGCTTTAGGAGTAATTTCAAGAGCTTAATTGGCTTCCATATATTATGTCTAGGCCAAGAGAAATAAGCTCCACCTGCTTGTGTGTGTGTGGCCGAGGAAGAGAAGTCCAATCCAAAAGGAAAAGTTTGCATTTGTAATAAAGGTAGCTTTCTCTTCTTTCTCTTAAGCATGGATGAATATTTGTCTTGTCTTTGAATATGTGTATATATATTTTAAGTCATGAATATTTGTTTTAGCATACATTCATGTGCCATGGCATCATGATGTTGCATTATGCTTTCAAGTGATGCTTTATGAACTTATTTTGGTTTGCTTGAGTGTGATAAAGCTAAGAACCCTCTAGCTATGGTGAGGATGAGCCAAGAACCCTCAAGAATGGTTGATACAAAATGTAGAGTCTCCTAAGAGTAAGGCCTAGTTCAAAGCCTTAAAGAAAAAGGGTAAAGGAAGTCCAAAATCCTTGAAGAGAATGAGTGAGGCTAATCCACTTACTTGGCAAACCTATGTATGCTTTGTATGACTCTTTGAATGCAAAGAATTCTTCTTGAATGATTACATGTTCCATAACGTTCATGCATACATTTCTAGACTTGGGTTTGCATTCTTTATGTGTGATTGAAAGAGAGAAGAGGTATTGAGATTCCTAGAATCTCATTCCTTCCTCCCCCACATGTCTAACATGTCTAGGTGGACCAAGTGAGCAAAGGAATGGAAGCCATCAAGCCTAAAGGAACAAGAGTGACAACAAAGTGTAGAAATTTACAAAATTGTAGCCATATGAGTGCCATATGATGTATCTCCATATTGTATATGTTGTATGACTTCATGAACATATGTAAATATGCAAATGTATCATGCATGTGTGAAATTTTATGCCATATGTAAGATATAGCACATTTTAGGTTTGGAATGGCAAGACTTGACATATGCATTCTTGTGATAACTTGGGGTGGATGAGTGAGTTTGAGAAATCTTGGTTTGTGCACCTTTAAGACCAATTTAATAGACCATTTTGGTGCTTTCCCACGTGCTCAAGTGGCCATGGCTACCATAGAAACCAAAATGGACCATTTGGACCCTTTATGAGACACAAAATGAGCCATTTTACAACCCAATGTCAAGATTTGACCAAATGAATGAATTTGCCTATGAAATTTGGCATGTATATAGATCTCATCTAGAGCTTTTTGTGAAGCTAAAGAACAAATTATTTGGATTTTTGTGGAATTAATTATGATCTTACAAAGTTGGCATTTTTTGCTATTATGATGCAAATACTGTTCATATGGTCGGTTTCTTGGTCTGTGTTATTCGAAGAACAAATGGTGTCGAATGCTCATGAAAATTTACAAGCATAAAATAGACATGATAATATTTTCATGGACATCAAGATGACTCCAACTGGACATCTGAGCAAGGAGATATGAATTTTTGAAGTTAAGGGATAATACCAGTAGTGATAGGCGACCTTTGTCACTATTCTATCAATTTCTGGTAGTTAAATGTCCTTGTTGTGGTCTAGAATTATTTTTATCATAAAGTAGATATCTGTGGATTTCTAGAATGGTATAGTGTGCTTGATTTCAATTTTTGTAGAATTTGTTATGATTTTTCAAAATTTATGACAAAATTCTAGAATTTCAATCCGAGGTTGCACACTTGAATTTTATGTATCCACTTCCTTTGCTTGAGTTTTAAGCCACTTCTTGAGATGGTTTTGAGTTGTATTTATATAATTAAATATGAGAATGAGATGAATGAGTTCATATGATCCACAAGACGCGAAATAAAAAATTTGTATGCGATGTAACATAATTAAATTGATTATTTTAATATCTTTTTTTTTGGAATTCTATAAAATCCAAGGAAGTGAACCTACAAATGATATGAGATGAGCCTAGTAAATATGTGTTACACTTTATTGGTATCAGAGCAAAGGTTCAAACACTTTAATTTGGATTGTGGCTTGTGAATATGAGTTGCCTTAATGTATATGAACTATTTTGGATGAATTGAGTGTGATGGTGGTGAATGTATTCCCTTTGATGCTAAAGTTTGTTAAAAATGTTTTAGAGATATGGTGAATATTAGGAGAGGTGGGCCTTCCAGAGAGACTTGTGCATATGATAGAGCTAAGCCTAGTGATCCAGTAGCTGGAGCCTTTCAGGCTATTATGACTCACCTGGATTAGCAGCAAGTCGTAATTACGCAGTTACAGGAACGACTTGCTGAGAGAGATAGTCAAGGCCCTATGTAACACCATAAATTCTAGCTCATTTCATGTCATTCTTAAACATTCTCTCATGACTCAAATAAGCTTCCCATAGAAAAAACAAGGAGAATGGGATTAATTTCGGTTTGCATCATATCTAAAAATTTCAATCCATGTCACATGGATCGTGTGAGCTCATATTATACTTCCTCATATTTAATTATATCATTACAACTCATTTGCATTCCAAAAAGATGCCTACAACTCATGGAAACCGATATGAGATATGGAAAATGAGTGTTCATTCTCGGCCAGGATTGGCCTCATTTCTGGGCAAACTTTGAAAAATTATAACTAAATCTAGAAAAATAGAAATCATGCAATCTTGATCATTATGGAAATCTTGGGATGTCTAATTCATGGTCAAAATATGTACAAGTCATAACATCCCACACACAGGGCGTTTGACATGCGAAATATTCTGGAGGTCGGGCTGGGTCCTGATGCTGTCATAATTTACTGATATGAACTTCAAAAATGTCCAATTAATTCCAAAAAAATCCAATCCATGCAAATGATACCAATATGGAAAGTTATGGATGTCAGATAGAGAATAAAAATATCTCCAAATCATTTCATCAAGCCCAGTACTTCTGATCGGGCAAGGCTACTAATACTGGACAGAAACTTTAAAAATTCATATCTTCCTCTCTAGACTACAAATGAGGTGCTTCCAGTTGTCACAAGTCACTGTGATTGCCTAGTTTCTCCATATAAAATTTCATGGCAATTGGACATCATTTGAATCTCAAATGACAGAAAACAATTTCAGACCAATTGAATAGTGCAGCAGACCAAATCCATAAAATTTGCCAATTTCGAAAAATCATCAAATATTCTGTAGACCTTCAAAAATTATGATCTTTAGCTTCCTAGAAATCTCTTACTAAGACCTAATTCCGTGTCAAATTTTAGACCAAGACTAACTCATTTGGCCAAAAAGTGACATAGGGTTCCATAATGGTCAAATTTGCCTCCATATGAGGTACCAAACTTGCCAAATGGTCTTCCCTTGGTGTTGGCACCTTTTGGGCAAGTCTAAAAGCATATTTAAGACTTGTGTGAGCTGCCCAAATGGTCCCAAACCTCATGCATCTCATTTTTCTCATTCCACCCTCACTTATACACATATTCATCAAACTTTAAATTCTCATTCTATAGCCTTACATACTCAAAACATGGCCTAGTGGTCATATATTATAATCATACATCTAAACATCACATAATAGTGTATTTACACATGTCTCAATGTTCATAGTACATATACAACCTCATATACATGATGAACCATCTTTATGGTTCCAAAATAAACAAAAGAAGACACAAGGTTGTCATTCTTCCTTCTTTATTGATGTTGGCTCCCTTCACCATAGTTACTTGGTCCACCTAGCATGTTAAATCATTGGAGAGGAGGGGATGAGATTCAAAGAATCCCAATAGCTCATCTCCTATTCAATCACACATAATATATACAAAGCAAGCTTTTCAAATGCATATATGGAAAAATGGAAGTCATGGACATTTTCAAAGCAACCTTGGCATGTGAATTAATCATACAAGACATTCAAGAGTTCCTCAAGTGTTTGGATTAGCCTCACACTTCTCCTCATGGATTTTGGACTTGCCTCACCCATTCTTTAAGAGCTTTGGACTCAACCATACTCTTGGGAGCCCACTTTGCTTTTAGGAGACTATTTGCTATGTCTCAACCAAACTTAAGGGTTCTTGGCTCATCCTCACCAAAGGGAAGAGTTCTTGGCCTCTCCTCACTCAAGCAAACTCATACAAACATCATAGATTCATTTAAAACATAACATGGCATCAAGGATCATGGAATATAAAGGCATACTAGCATACTTTTTGTAACTTAAAAATACACATACACACATTCTAAAACAAGCTAAACACACATCCATGCACGAAAGAAGGTGGAGAGAGCTACCTTGCACAATTTCACACACTTTTTCCTTAGCTTTCAAGCCTCCTCTTTCGGCCACACACCCACAATTTGGTGGAGATAGTTTCTCTTGGCCTAGATACAATTTATGGGAGCCAATTAGGTCTATAAAACATATTCTAAGGCTACATCACTTGATAAAACACTAGATTGCTCTATAGGCTCCATTATGGTCCATAATCACACCTAATGAAGCAACACCCATCAAATGACTTCTAGGCCTCATTCTTTCTTTTCAATTATGATTCTTGACTCCTTTTAAACCTCTTGGAGTCATCACATCATTAAAACAAAGGGCCTAACATCATGTTGCTTCTTTAGGTCCTAATATGGAACCTATGGCACCAATTCACTTTCTTTGAGTTCTAAATTTTTTTCAAGGCCTCTACTCATCTTCACTCATCACATATGACTCAAGAATAGCCTTAGAAAAATTTAAAACTCTCCTTAGCTATAGGAACTTGCCTAAGCTGAGACTATGGGGGGAAGAAGAGTTCATGGCCTTCTTGATTTTTCCTTGATGGGAGACATACTTGGGAGGCTTCCTAGAGGTCTTAGGAGCTTAATAAAATACTCACACATGCAAGGAAACTCATATATCAAATCAAATTTTGCAAAGTGTTCAAGAGCTCTACACTTTTCTAGCTTAGAGTTCATTGGTTTTTCTTGCAATTTCTTTGCTTTCTTGGATGGGAGGTGCATGTGGGAAGCTCTCTAGGGGTCTTAGGAGCATGTTTAAATATTCAATTAAACCTAAGAACATTCATGTTAAATCAGATTTACAAGGGAGCATTTGGATCCCTAATGGTTCTATCTTGTTTCCTAATGCCCCTTTCTTGATTCTATTAGTTCATTCTTAATCCTTGCACTCCAAAACCTCTAATCCCTCCATGAATTGGATAGAAAACACCCCTAAGAATTGGGCTCATGGTGTCCAAATTCGTACAAGAGGAAAGGGGAGGAAGAAACTACCAAAGAATAGAAGTTTTACCTTATTTTCTTGCTTTCTCTTGGTTGTTTTTTACTTGGCTAGCCTCCCCTCATCAAATCCGAAAATTCCATCTCTATTTTGCCTTCAAAACAGATTTAAAAGCACCATCAAACCCATAGAAATAAGGAGGAGAAGGAGGAGAAGTGACTTGCTAAAGAGAAAGCTAGATTTTCCATGAAATTTCCTACCTTTTCTTGGCTTTTTTCTCCCTCCAAGAGTGCTCCTTCTTGTGAACCTAAGAGAATTGATTCTCCTCTCTGTTTTGGGTAGAAGAAAGATGGTGAAAAATGAGGACAAGGGAGGGCATGAGAAAGAGAGAGTATTAAAAGCAAAAGAATTCCAAAAATTTCTATTTCGTCCCTCGTTTTTGGCATTTTCATTTCTAATCCGTTTTAGCTCCTTTTTTAGAACCGTCTTTTCTATCATAAAATTTAGGTCCTCAATCTTATAAAATGCCTTTGGAATCACTCAATTTGGAGCTTAAACCTTCCTGAATGATTCAATCAAAGTTCGGGCTCACCACCGTTGAAAAATGTATACTGGAGGGGCTTTAACTGTCCCGGGGCATCCCATGGTTTTCAGGGCCTCTGAGAACCCTAGAGAACTCAAAACTTTTATTTAAAAAGCCCTCCTATGAGTTTTTCAAAAAGTACCCATATTTACGAAAATGTCACTGGCCTTTTGTCACTTTTTTTGAATCACTCTGGCCCTGATTTCTGGGCAACTCAAGGCTCAAATCCTTATTTTTCATTATTTAGAATTTTATTATAATTTTATTTGGCCCCAATTCCTTCTATTTTGAGGACTTCCTTTTATATTTGGCTCATTTATGATGTTTACAGAGAACCCAAACATCGTGTTTCTCACGTTTCGTGTTTCTCACGTTTACGAAGGGACTGGATATTACATACACACTTACAGAGCTACCAGACGTATTGTCCCCTGGTTCGTGGGTCGTTGACCTGGCCTTCCCAAGGGTTTTGTCGCCTTTCGAGCTTCGAGGGCTTAGTTACCCAGCCTTCACTCAAGGAAAACGCGTGTCTGGTGGGGCAAGCTTCGCCCCCACTTATAAGGCCTTAGCCCAGGACCTTCCTATCTGATGTGGGACTTTACAATGTATTGTCCCAGGTCAGTTGCCCGCTGCCTAGGTTTTGTCCCTTGTCGAGCTTCGAGGGTACGCTGACCTAGCCTTCGCTCTAGGCAAACACGCATCTGGTAGGGGAAGATTCGCCCCCACTTATAAGGCCTTAGCCCAAGACCTTCCTATTCGATGTGGGACTTTACAATCCACCCCTCTTGGGGCCAACCCGTCCTCGGGTTGCACATGCGGCTAGGCCGGCTTTGATACCAACACACTTACAGAGCCACCAGACGTATTGTCCTCTAGTTTGTGGGTCGTTGACCTGGCCTTCCCAAGGGTTTTGTCGCCTTTCGAGCTTCGAAGGCTTGGTTACCCAGCTTTTGCTCAAGGAAAATGTGTGTCTGGTGGGGGAAGCTTCGCCCCCACTTATAAGGCCTTAGCCCAGGACCTTCCTATCAGATGTGGGACTTTACACCCTACACCTCCTCCTCCACAGCCACCACAACACTCAGATCATTCCGAGCATTTAAGAGTGACTCATCCTGATCCATAGTCACACATACAAATAGTTGCTTTGACTCCACCAGCTCAGACACCTCCAGCCTTAGAGCAGCCTTCCACTAGACAGGTTATCACACAGTTTAGAAAGTTCAGGCCTCCCACCTTTGATGGTGCGTTAAATACAGAGAAAGCCAAGACTTGGATTATGTAGCTAAAGAAAATATTCCAGGTGATGGAGTGTACTTCTGAGCAAAAAGCTATTGTGGCTATTCTTCAATTAGAAAAGGAAGCAGATTACTGGTGGAGGAGCACTGAGCCTATTCTGAAATTGAGGAACCTTCTGATCACTTGGGAGGCATTCCTCTAGGCTTTCTATGAGCAGTATTTTCCTAGCTCTATCAGGGACCATAAAGAGTCAGAGTTTGTACTTTTAAGATAGACTGAGGGAATGTCTGTGGACTAATATGTGGCCAAGTTCATAGAGCTCTCCAGATATTCTTTGTATTTACAGAGACATAATGATAAGTGCTAAAGAGCAGACAAGTTACAGAAAGGTTTACTCTCAAAAATCAAAGACAAGGTGGTTCCATAGAGAATCAGAAACTTTAACACCCTAGTGGAGATATGTAGAGTGACCAAAGCAAATCTTAGAACTATGCAACCTACCTCCAGTGCCAGACCTCCTCTTTCTGAGCCTAAGAGACCTAGAGAAGAGACATAGACCACAATGACTAGTAGGAAAGGTGGAAGGAGTTAGTGGAACATAAGAGGTAAGAGAAGGAGGACTTAGTCTAGCAGAAGTAGTTCTGCACCTACAGCATATCCCTAGTGTGGCAGGAACCACAAAAATAGACTGTGTTATGCGGAGCAGAATGTATGTTATAGATGTGATAGGCTAGGACACATAGCCAGGGACTACACACAAGCTCCTCAATAGTTCTCTCAGCAGAGGGAGATGGCTCTTGCTCCTAGACCTCAGACCCAGGGTAGAGTCTTTATCCTGTCACAGTAGGAGGCTAGTTGGTCCTCGAATCTAATCTAAGGTACTATTAAAATAAATGATTTTTTGTGACTACATTATTTGATTCGGGTGCTAGCCACTCTTTCATATCATATGATTGTGCCAACAGGTTGGGTCTGAGTATACATACATTACCATATGATTTGCATGTATCTACCCCTACAAGAAACCGAGCCATTTCCTCTTATGCCTGTTTGAATTGTGTGGTCCAATTTAATCATTGTTATATGACCCTTGATATGATATGTATGCCCTTTATTGACATTGATTTGATAATTGGCATGAACTGGATGTTTGTAAATAATGCCACACTTGATTTTCTCATAAATGTATTACTTTACCTGAGTGTGGGACTATACCTAGTATGAGAACTGAGTTATTTGTTATTACCACCTCCCAGGTTGAGAGGTCTCTAGAGCATGGTTGTCAAGGATATCTAGTTTTCTTTTCAGTCCAGGCTAAGGTAGAAGAGGGTATAGAGGAAATTCCCATAGTGAGAGAGTTCCCAGAAGTCTTTCCTAGAAAGATTAGCAGACTACCCCCAAAGAGAGAGGTCGAGTTTCCTATAGACATTGTACTTGAGGCAGGTCTAGTGTCTAAGGCCCAATATAGGATGGCTCCCACTGAGCTAGCTGAGCTAAAGAAACAAATAAAAGAGCTTTTAGAGAAGGGTTTCATTAGACCAAATGTCTCACCGTGGGGAGCTCTAGTCTTATTCGTAAAGAAGAAGGACGGGAGCCTTAAACTGTGTATAGACTACAGGGAGCTCAATAAAATAACCATTAAGAATAAGTACTCTCTCTCGCATATAGATGACCTCCTAGATCAATTAGTAAGAACTTCAGTCTTCTCTAAGATAGACCTCAGGTCAGAATTAAGGCTAAGGATATTCCCAAAACAACATTTAGAACTTTATATGGGCATTATGAATTTTTAGTTATGTCCTTCGGGTCAACGAATGCACCTGCAGTATTCATTGATTACATGAATAGAGTGTTTAGGCCATATTTAGATAGATTTATAGTTGTCTTTATAGATGACATTCTCATCTATTTCAAAAGTAGAGAAGAACATGAATAGTACTTAAGATTAGCCTTAAAGACTCTGAGAGAGAAACAGTTATATGCTAAACTTAGTAAATGTGAGTTTTGGCTCACTAAAGTTTAATTCCTAGGCCATGTAATCTTCTAGGCAGGGGCCGCAGTAGATCCCTATAAGGTAGAGGCAGTATTACAGTGGGAGAGGCCTAGGATAGTGACAGAGATCAGGAGCTTCCTAGGTTTAGCAGGTTATTATAGGAGATTTATTTAAGGCTTTTCTCAGATAGTGATGCCACTAACTAGACTTATCAGAAAGAATGTACCATTTGTGTGGGATGAGAAGTGTGAAAAGAGTTTTCAAGAGTTGAAGCATAAATTAACCACGACCCCAGTTTTAGTACTTCCTAACCCCAGAGTGACTTTTGTAGTCTATAGTGATGCTTTTAAGAAAGGGTTAGGATGTGTGCTTATGCAGAAATGCCAAGTGATAGCTTATGGCTCTAGACAATTAAAACCTCATGAAGAAAATTACCCCACACATGACTTAAAGCTAGTTACAATGGTATTTGCTTTGAAAATATAGAGACACTACTTGTATGGGGCAGCCATAGAAATTTACGGCGATCACAAGAGCCTTAAATATTTATTTAATTAGAAAGAATTGAACATGAGACAGTGGAGATGGTTAGAATTTTTGAAAGATTATGATTTCACTTTGAAATACCATCCTAGTAAGGCTAATGTGGTAGCTGATGCCCTAAGTAGAAAATATATACATATAGCTTGTATGATGATCAGAGAGTAGGAGTTAATTGAGAAATTCAAAGATATAAACCTTTCATGTGAGGTGCATTCGGGAAAATTGTTAATGAGTGAAACTCAAATAGAAAATGACCTGAGGGACTAGATAAGAGAATTACAGCAAACAGATGACTATGTAAGTAAGATTAAATCCCAGATAGCCCAAGGTAGCATTCAGGACTTCAATCTATCTAAGGATGACATAGTGAGGTATAGGGATAGGCTGTATTTGCCTAGAAATGCAGAAATCAGAGAGAGAATATTAGATGAGGTACATGAAAGCAAGTACACCATTCATCCAAGCAGCAATAAAATGTATCATGATTTAAAGAAAATGTTCTGGTGGTCTAGAATAAAAGTAGACATAGAAGAGTATGTCTCTCAATGCCTGGTATGTCAAAGAGTTAAAATAGAGCATCAGAAACCAACTGGGACTTCAACCCCTAGACATCTCGAAGTGGAAATGGGATAGCATAGCTATGGATTTTGTCATGGGTCTACCCAAGACATCATCGAGCATGATGTCATATGAGTAATAGTGGATAGATTAACAAAATCAGCATAATTTTTAGTAATGAAAGCCACTTATACCTTAGATAAATTAGTCCAGCTGTACATTTGAGAGATAGTTAGATTACATGATGTGCCTAGGAGCATAGTGTCAGATAAAGATCCTAGATTCACTTCAAACTTTTAGAGATCATTACAGGATGCTTGAGGTACTAAACTCAAATTTAGAACAGACAGACAGACAGACAGAGCCATCTAAACCTTAGAGGAGATGTTGAGGGCGTGTGTCTTAGAGATAAAAGGAAACTGTGATATATACTTGCTTCTAGTGGAGTTTGCCTATAATAATAGCTATCATGCGAGTATACAGATGGCACTGTATGAGACATTATATGGGAGGAACTGTAGGTCTCTGATGTGTTGGGTTGAACTAGGAGAGCGAAGGTTGATAGGCCCAGAATTAGTGGACCAGACTTCTAGACAAATTGAGACCATAAGAAAGAAACTGCTAATGGCCCAAAGTAGACAAAAGAGTTACGTAGATATACGTAGATGACTGTTAGAATTTGAGGTTAGAGACCATGTCTTCATTAAAGTGTTTTTAGTCACAGGGATAGGTTGGTCCATTAAGAGTAAAAAGCTTAGTCTAAAATACATAAGTTTATTCCAGATTCTTGATAAAGTAGGACCTGTAGCCTACAGATTTATCCTTCCCCCAAATTTGAGCCAAGTTCATAATGTATTCCGTGTATCCTAACTTAAAAAGTACCAACCTAACCCCTCACATGTCATAGAGTATGAAAATGTGCAGTTATAGGATGATCTATCATATATAGTATCACTAGATCAAATCGTGGACATTAGACTCAAGTAATTACAAAATAAGACGATATCGCTAGTGAAAGTGGTTTGGAAGGGGTTATCTCCTGAAGAAGCTACCTGGGAGCTAGAAGTAGAGATGAAAAAGAAATATCCATAGCTCTTCCCATGAGGTATGTTATTTAAATTTCGAGGACAAAATTTATTTAAGGGGGGAGAATTATAAGATTTGATTTTTGTCAAAATGACAGAAATAGATACATTTTCAAAGCAAGTCCCCTAAAATGAATTAGTTAAGGTCCCAAAAAATTTAAGTAGCATTCTAGAGTCCAAAAAATGAGAATCCCAAGCTAAAGCAAAAAGAAAAATGGAGCTAGAATGAAGAAACGAATTTTAATAAAACGTTAATGAACGTAATGGCTTTTTCATAATTACATGCAAATTTTGGAAAACTTATAGGATGGCTTTTTAAATGGAAATTTTGAGTTGCCCAGTGTTCTCAGAGGTCCTAAAAACCATGGGAAGCTCCAGAACAGTTAAAACTCCTTTGATGTATGTTTTCTAATGTCGGTTAACCCAAACTTTGACCTTTCATTCGGGAAGGTTTTAACTCCAATTTGAGTGATTCCAAAGGCATTTTACAAGATTGGGACCTAAATTTTATGATGAAAAAGATAGTTCTCACAAAGGAGATAAAACAATCTGGAAACAAAAATGCCAAGACAAAGGGACAAAATTGAAAATTTTGGAAACTATTCCTTAAACCTAGTTGTAAATAGCCACACGCCCTACCTCATCCTTCACTTAGCCCATTTTTCTTTTACCCTAAATGAAAGAAGAGAGCAAGGGATTAAGGCACACAAGAAGGAGAAGAAAGGAAGGAGAAAAAGCTAAGGAAAGGTATGATTTTTCATAGATTTTCATGCTTTCTCTTTAACAAACTCTTTCTCCTCCATATTTCCTTCTTTCCTATGGTTTTGTTGAAGTTCTTAGATTTGTTTTGAGGACATAATAGAGGGAAAATTTTGAATTCAATGGGAGGAAGCCAAGCAAGGTGAAAAACAAGCAAAGGGAACCAAGAAAACTAAGGTATTTTGTCATCTTCATGCTTAATTATCCTTCTTCCTTCTCTTGGGTGTTGTTTGACCTATGTAAGACCAGCCTTAAGGGGTTGAGTTTCTAGATAAACTTAGGATGAATCTTAGGAAAATGAGAAAAAAGAACCAGAATATGCAAAGAAAACAACAAACTAGCCATTAGATTTCAAGATAGAAAAGTTAGGGTTTCATGGGTTCCTTTGAAATTCTGATTTGATACAATAATTCCTAGGCCTAAATGAGTGTTTGAATTAGTTCTTAAGATCTCTAGAAGGCTTCTCACATGCATCTTCCATCAAAAAAACAAAAAAAAATTCCAAGGGTGCCAAGAAGGGAGCATGCCTTGGCCTAAGACACTTAGGGCACCTGGGGGTAGTTTTAATTTGTTCCGAACTTATTTTTGAGTCACTACTAGTACTGTTCCTCAATTTCAAAAATTCATTTTGCTCTGCTCAAATGTCCAATTAGGGTGATCTTAGTGGCCATGGAAATATTGTTATGTCTAGTTTATGTCTATAAAATTTCATGAGCATTGGACATCGTTTGTCCCTCGAATGACAGAGCACAAGAAACTAACTATATGAACAGTGTTTGCATCAGAACACCAAAAAATGCCAACTTTGAAAAATTATAATTAATTCAACAAAGCTCCAAATAATTTAGTCTTTATCTTTCTAAAAAGCTCTAGATGAGATCTATATGCATACCAAATTTCATGGCCAAATTCGTTTATTTGGTCAGATCTTGACATTAGATTGCAAAATGGCTCATTTTGTGTCATATAAGGGTCTCAATTGGTCCAAAATTGCTTCTATGATAACCATGGCCACTTGAGCACGTGGAAAAACACCAAAATGGTCTACTAAACTTGTCTCAAAGGTGCACAAACCCAGATTTCTCAAACTCACTCATCCACCCCAAGTGATACATAAGAGTATACATGTCAAGTCTTGCCATCCAATGTCCAAAATGCATTATATCATATATATGACATTAAATCATTTGTACATGATACATTTACATATTTACATATGTTCATAAGGTCATACAACATATACAATGAAGGATTACACTATGTGCCACTCATATGGCTACAAATTGGCATTTTTACACACTTGATTGCCAAACTTTCCTCTTCAAGCTTGGTGGCTCCCATTTCTTTGTTCACTTGGTCCACTTAGACATGTTAGACATATGGGAAGGAAGGGATGAGATTCTAGGAATCCCAATAGCTCTTCTCTCTTTCAATCACACATAAAGAATGCAAATCTATATCTAAAAATGCATGCGTGACTATCATGTAGCATATAATCATTCAAGAAGCATTCTTGGCAATCAAGAAGTCATACAATGCATACATAGGCTTACCAAGTAAGTGATTAGCCTCACCCATTCTCTTCAAGTATCTTGGATTTGCCTCACCCTTTTCTTAAAGGCCTTGAACTAAGCCTTACTCTTGGGAGACTCTTTGTTTTGTCTCAACCATTCTTGAGGGTTCTTGGCTCATCCTTACCATGGTTAAAGGGTTCTTGGCTTCACCACACTCAAGCAAGCTAAAACAAGTTCACAAAGCATCACGTGAAAGCATAATGCAACATCATGATACCATGGCACATGAATGTATGCTAAAACAGTTTTTCATGGCTTAAAATATATATACACACATTCAAAGACAAGACAAACATTCATCCATGTATAAGAGAAAGAAAAGAGAGCTACCTTTGTTACACAAGCACACTTTCTTCCTTGAATTTGGATCCTCTCCCATGGACACACACTCACAAGAAGGTGGAACTTGGTTCTTTTGGCCTAGACACATCATATGGAAGCCAATTACACTCTTGGAACAATTTATAAAGCCACACACTCATTAGGAAAACTAGCTTGCTTCAAAGGTTCATTTATGGTTCTATAATGTACCTAATTAAGCAACCTTAGGAAAACATCATCTTTGCTCCATTCTTTCCATCCATTTAAGGTTCTTGACTCTATTGAAGTCTCTTAGAGCCATCACATATTCATTTCATGGAGCCTAGCTAGGTGTTGCTTCTTTAAGGCATAATATGGAACCTATGATACCATCACATTATCCATGGCTTCTAAAATTTTTTCAAGGCTTCCTCTTATCCTCTTTCATCATATATGACTAAAAAATAAGTTTAGAACAAATTAAAACTACCCCTATGCTCTTGTTCTGCTTTAGGTCAAGGTGATGAACACCAAAGGGGAACAAGGAACTTGCTTTGTTTTCTTGATGGGAGATGCATGTGGGAAGCTTCTTAAAGATCTCTAGAGCTCATATAAACATTTAGTTAGGCCTAGAAATTCTTGTATCAAAATAGCATTTTAAGGGAACACATAAAACCCTAACTTGTTTTATCTTGCAATTTCATGGTTCTTACTTTGTTCTCTTTTCATATTCTTAATTCCCACACCTTAATTCCTAAGATTCATTCTTGATTATGTTTAAAAACACTCTCCCCTTGGCTGGCTATATGTAAGACGAAATACACAAGAGAAACAAGGAAAAAGAGGCATGGAACTAAGGATTTTTATCTTGAATTCAAGCTTCTCTTGAATGCTCTTCCCTTTCCTTTGGCTCTTGTCCTCAATTTCAAAATTTCTTCCTCTAGTTTGAGCTCAAAACAGACCCAAAGACTTCAATAAATCCATAGAAAGAAAGAGGAGAAAGCATGAAAATTCATGAAATTCTTACACTTTTTGCTAGGTTTCTCTCCTTCTTCTTCCCTCCATCTTGTGCACCATTCTCATTTGCCCTTGGTTCTATTTTGGCCTAAAAAAGTTAGTCATAAGGAGTGGGGCAGAAGTGGGGACGTTTTTATAAGCCTAAGGATTCATTTAAGCAACTTTTAAAATTTGCAATTTAGTCCCTCTTCTTAGTTTTGTCTATTTGGGCTCATTTCAACTCCTTTTTGAGAATCATCTTTTCCATCATAAAATTTGGATCTTTTAATTCATAAAATGGCTTTGGTTTCACCCAAATTGGATTTAAAACCATTTTGAACTGTTTGATCAAAGTTTCAGTTAACTAATAGTCGAAATTGTTCATCGGAGGAGTTTTAACTGTCCTAGAGCTTTTATGGTTTTCAGGGCCTTTGAAAACCCTAAAACACTCAAATTTTCTATTTAAAAAGCCTCATAGTGTGTATTCTATTTTCCAAAATTACAAAAATGCTATTACGTTTTGTTACATTTTCGTTAAAATTTGTCTGGCTATTTTGGCTTCGATTTCAAGGCACTTCTGGCCTTGAATCACCATTATTTGAGATCTAGAATATTATTCTAATTTTATTGGACCTTAAATCACTCTATCTAATGGACTTCCTTTTGTATCTAGTGAATTTTGTACATTTACGGAGAAATTATACGTTACATTTCTCACATTTTCTCACATTTTTTAGGAGCCGGATATTATAAGGCAAGTTTAAAATCCTTGAAGAGAATGGGTTAGACTAGTCTACTTACTTGACAAGCCTATGTATGCTTTGTATGACTTTTTGAATGCTAATAATGCTTCTTGAATGATTACATATTCCATAATGTTCATACATATATTTTTAGACTTGGATTTGCATTCTTTATGTGTGATTGAGAGAGAGAAGAGCTATTGGAATTCCTAGAATCTCATTCCTTCCTCCCCACATGTCTAACATGTCTAGGTGGATCAAGTGAGCAAAGGAATGGAAGCCATCAAGCCTAAAGGAAGAAGAGTGAAAATAAAGTGTAGGAATTTGCAAAATTGTAGCCATATGAGTGCCATATGATGTATCTCCTTATTTTATATGTCGTATGACTTCATTAACATATGTAAATATGTAAATGTATCATTGATGTATGAAATTTTATGCCATATGTATGATAGAGCACATTTTGGGTATGGAATGGCAAGACTTGATATATGCATTTTGTGTATAACTTAGGGTGGATGAGTGAGTTTGAGAAATCTGGGTTTGTGTATCTTTGAGACCAGTTTAGTAGACCATTTTGGTACTTTTCCACGTGCTCAAGTGGCCATGGTTGCCATAGAAACTAAAATGGACCATTTGGACCCCTTATGAGACACAAAATAAGCCATTTTGCAACCCAATGTTAAGATCTGACCAAATGAATGAATTTGCCCATGAAATTTGGCATGCATATAGATATCATCTAGATATTTTGGAAAGACAAAGAACAGATTATTTGGAGCTCTGTGGAATTAGTTATGATTTTGCAAATTTGGCATTTTTTTGCTATTCTGATGCAAACACTGTTCATATGGTCAGTTTCTTGGGCTATGTCATTCGATGGCCAAATGGTGTCCAATGCTCATGATATTTTATTGGCATAAACTAGACATGATAAGATTTCCATTGCAACCAAGATCATTTGAATTGGACATCTAAATAGGGAGATATGAATTTTTGAAGTTGAGGGATAGTACTAGTAGTAATAGGAGACCTTTATTATTGTTCTATTGATTTCCGGTAGCCAAACATCCCTGTTGTGGTCTGGAATTATTTTTAGCATAAGTTATACATCTGTAGCTTTCCAGAATCATATAATGTGTTTGATTTCAATTTTTCTAGAATTAGTTATGATTTTTCAAAGTTCATGATAGAATTTTAGAATTTCAGTCCGAGGCTGCACACTTGAATTTTATGTATATACTTCCTTTGCTCAAGTTTTAGGCCACTTCTTGAGATGGTTTTGAGTTATTTGTGTAATTAAACATTAGATGAGTTCATATGATCCAAGGGACGTGAAATGAAAAATTTGTATGCAACGTAACATAATTAAATTGATTATTTCAATGTCTTTTCTTTGGGAATTCTATAAAATCCAAGGAAGTGAACCTACAAATGATATGAGATGAGTATAGTAAATATGTGTTACATGAGTCACAGCGAAAGATGAGGATTTTGAACCTTCTAGTTCTAGTAGCGAGTTAAGTCAAGCTGTGGGTATTCTAGGTCGCAGTGTAAGTTTGAAATTTTAGTTTTTGAGTTATAGAAGCCAACTTGGTTGTAGCCAAATCTTCCCAAGTCATGACCTAAGTCTTCAAACCACTCTTTTAGCTTATGAATCTTGGTTTTCTCTATAGTAATGATATATATGATCTTGGAAATAAGTGTAAATGAGTTGTGTGCTTCTTTAGGTGACTAGGAATGAAATCAAAGTTTGATATGAGGATTTATTTAACTACACACATGGATTCTCATGTTTCCTTAAATGATGACATGTATTAATTAAATAGGTTCAAATTGTAACAATCCTAATTCTTAATTACTATGATTAGGATTAATTATGCTATTAATGATCGTAAATCAAGGTCTAAAGTCATTAAAATTAGTCAAATTAGAAAAAAGTGAGAGAATTTGAACCTTGATATTATTAAGGTTATTAGCCAAACAACCAACACCATTTGAGTCCATAAGTGATCCTAGTTATCAATTAAGAACCTTTGGTTTATGTTACTACTGATTTCAACTCACAAAATTCTCTTATAATGTTTCCAAGTCATTACATAATGTTAACATAGTGAAACTCAAGGTTTCTAGGTCAAAAATAAGAGTTTAGAGACCTTTACCATAACTTGGACCCCTCTGCCGCGACTAAGTTGGTTATTGGAATCTAAAAACCAAGTTTGGAGACTCCTACCATGACTCGGTATACTTATGGCATGGAATAAGTGGCTACTAGAGCTCAAAATCAAAAACTCGAACCTTGCGTCACTACTCAAGCCTTTTGTGCTGTGGCAAAGGTGCCCTTAGGAATCCACTATTCATACTTTTACGATTCTCGTCGTGACTAAGTTGGTGTCTTGCCATGGCGAGCCTATGCGGCACTGTGGTGAGAGAGCCTCTGGGAACTCTCCATGTTCACCCTCACCGCTGTGAGTTTGCTCTTTGTTACTCTCTTAAGTGAAATTTTGGTCTCACATCACAATGTTCCTAGCTATTGGAAGGGCTTTGGCTACGACTTAAGGAGTTTTGGCCACAACTCAACTCCATTCTATACCTAGACTCTCATTTTTATGCTTTCTAATTAATTCCCACCAGTCCTAGATGAATTCTAAGATCTTAATGGCTAACATACATAGTCTTCTAGATCTCCTAATTTCCAAATATCATGATTCACTAATCCTTATTGTTTAGGGGTCTCAGATTGAATTAGAGCAATCAAACTTAATTTTATATCAGTCAATTCCCTTCCCATGATAGCAAAAGTGTTTTAACCACAAGGTATATAGGGCTAAAGCTTAATGGTTACACAATCTCAAGCTATTCTACAAGTATTAGTCAGATATAATTACAGTGTTCAATTCCATGGTAATTATATTACATAACCAGTCCTTATACTTGGCAGTTCATGGTGCAATGTGGCAAATACATAAAAACTAGTATTCCCATTACACAAACCCAATTTGATAAGGCTTCTGAACCTATGTGCTACCAAACCATACAATAGGCTTCCATTAATTTCTCCTTGCCACTAAGAGGTTCAATCCCTAAAAATGTTAGCCTATAACCGGGGTGAGATATATAATCTCAGTAATAAGAGGCAAATTCCATATATATGTATAGATTAATCTACATAATACATTTTCATATCATCAAATGCCAGAATTATCAATTTAATTAGCAAATAAACTAATTGAGATACCAGTGATCACTATCCCATACTAGCAATCACACATAACATATTAAAGGCCAATAACACCAGGAGAGGCCCATCTACAGCACCAACTCTCTAATGAGCACAACCTAAGCTCAGTGCATTCAGAGGTCTGATCATAACCTGATTCCTGATCGAAGCACAATGCATGGGTGGCAGCCACACTGCAACTCCACCAAGGACATGCTCATGGTCCACAACAGCAATAATTCAAATAGCCAACTAATCATTTAATATTTCAAAATTATACATGCATAGCAAATATCAAATTAAAATGAGCATATACATGGAATTAGGAAATTAATCCTATTTACCTCAGTGAAACCCAATTACTCTTTCTCTATCTATCATTATAATCCAAATATACACCAAACCTAAAACAAGTATAGTAATTATCATTTAACTTTCATTAGTAAGGAGTATCCTATCCATTGATCAAGTTCATCAAGAATCCATTAACAATTATTTACCTAAGCTTCCCAAGAGTGTACTGCACCAATTCAAGGTTAAGACATCAAAACTCACAATAGGTCACTCTCCACATCTCCATTTTTGCACATGTACAAGGCATACACCAAAAATTAACCTAAATGATAAAATTTTAGCACATACAACTCCTAACATGGTTAAAGGCACTTACCCAACCACCAAGATGCTCTAAATTCGAATTTGGTGTTTCCCACACTAGAAACCTCAAGATACCTCTTAATTTTTTAGGTAAATTCGCATAAAATTACTACCCATATTATAAATCAACTATAGGGGTCTCAAACTAGTAGAAAATGCATCAAAATGGGAAGGAAACACTTACCTAACGACACTCCTAGTGTCAACCTCCGAAATTACATCATGAGAACACCAAACAACACATTTCAGATTTGGGTGTGGGTGAAAATGCTCTGAATGAAAAACCAATTAAGCTAAATCAAAGAGGAAGAAGTGAGGGTTAAGTTATATATAAGTTACCTTAGCTAAATTTTGCTCTAAGAGTGGAAAATGATGGAAATGTTCCAAGAACCTTAGTCGCCTCCCAAGACCTTTGAATTTTCTTTGCTCTCTAAGTGTTTTTACAGAATGAGGGGAAAGAGGTTGAAGGAACTTTAGGGTTAAGTTGGGTTATGGGTTGACCTAAAAGGCCTAAATCCTAATGGGTTCAGATTTTTGCTTGTTGAGCCAAACTACATAGGTCCATTTAAGTTAGGTCTGCACAAAATAAATATTAGGTCTCTAAGAAATAGAATTGGATCTCCCTAAGGCTAAGATTGGGCTTCTACACTTAGCCCAAAACATAATTGAATTAATCATAAGACCCAAATTAATGTCCACCACTCTTAATTAGTTTTCCTAATTAAACCCATATTAATTAGTAATTAATCATAATTATCCTTAATTTTGGAGTGTTCCAAAAATTCCTCCATATTTTTATCTTGAAATAAATTATTAATGATGGTTGACCTTTAGTACCAATGACTAGGAACTCAATTACGATTAGTTAACTTGATTAGTAGTTAGGGTTGTCATAAGTAACACCCATAAAAACCTTACATCCTGTACTTGTCAAAATTTTGATAGCATTTCCCCTTGGTCTCCTAAATGAATGACATGATCAATGCAACACCAACCTAATCAAGTATGCATCCTAAAAACTAAAAAAAAAAATGTAATGTCTGAAGATTTCACCAATTACAACATATGACATTTCTATGGGTACTATAATTTAAGCAGATAAAAGGATTCTTCCCAAATTGTCCAATGTTAAAGAATTCAAGATTCAACACAATGACATATGCCTTGAAAGGTATGTGTGCTCACTTGTATCAAATCTTGAATGGGAAATAAGGTTTTACTATGACTTAAACCCTAAGATTTTTGTCACAATTTTGACAAAGTTTCTCAGAAAAAAGGGACTCTCCTAAAATTTACAACATAATTTTCAATCTTGTTTTCAGTTTCAAGTAAAAAAGTATAGCATTTTTTGCCAAAAAAATTAGCCAACATCAAAATAATAGGATGAATTTAAGCCACAAAAATGTGACATACATTTCTAAGTAGTTTTGTAAAATAGCAAGTAGCACATGTTTCTAAGTAGTTTGGCAAAAATGATGTATCTATCTTTTAATAGTTTATTTGATTGATGTTTTGAAACTTAAAAAGAAGAGAGATTTCTACACAAAATTTGATAGTCTCCCTTAAAAGTGATACTATCCCAGAATTTTCAACTAAAGAAAAAATAGCATATAGAACGTAATTTTCAATTAGTTTCCAACAAAGGTTTGCTACACTTCAATTAGTTTGCAATAAAGGTTTGCTAAATTTCAATTGATTTCCAAAAAATTAAGGTTTCCCCTTTTAAGTAATTCACTAGAAATTTCACTATTAAAGAGTGGATTAAACTACATATGTATTGATTCAAAATGCTTCTTTTACATGCTACTCATGTTCTTGTATAAAGAAGGAAGGAAGGAAGCCCTTTAAGTAGAATGAAACTACTTGTATCTAGTTCAAGGAACGAAACTATTGCCTACTATCAATTGGAATCTCTAGTATTCAATTATAAATTGATTGTTCTAGAAAGAGGATCAACAATGTCAAAAATCCAGTATATGCTAAATAAATAATGACTCACAAGTATTTATTTTAGTTTGTGAGCCAATTATCATGTGGGAGATAGCCAACTCAAGAATCACTAAGTTTAGTAATATTAAGAAATGAACAATGAAAATCCAAATTTTCTTAGAATTAGTTATGATAGTAAAAGTCAATGCCTATGATAGTTAATATCACAAAAGTATAAATTCAATGAACATAAATGCATATTAGCAAGGGCACAGATAGAGGGGCTTAAAATTAAAACCCTCGACAGTGTAACACCATAAATTCTAGCTCATTTCATAACTTTCATAAGCTTCACATCATCATTTCCATGAGAGCACATGAAAAAGGGAATGAAAATAATAGATTTATTTGCGTTGCATCATCCTTAAAATTTTCAATCGGAGTCACGTGGACCGTGTGAGCTCATACTATACATTCTCATATTTAATTACATCAAAAAAACTCTTTTGCATCACAAAATTATGCCCAAAACTCATGGAAACCGAAATGAAGCATGGAATATGGAGATTCATTCTCAACCAGATTTGCTCCAGTTTCTGACCAAATTTGGAAAATCATAACTAATTCTAAAAAAATCAAAATCATAAAATCTTAGTCATTATGGAAAGCTATGGATGTCTACTTCACATTAAAAATATGCCTAGACCATAACATTCATCACAAAGGGCGTTTGACATCCAGAATGGTCCAAAGATCAGAATGCATCTTGGTACTGTCATAGAATTCTGCAAATAACTTTGAAAATGTCCAATTAATTCCAAAAAAATCCAATTCATGCAAACAATACCAATCTGGAAAGATGTGGATGTTAACTAGTGAGTAAAAATATCTCTAGATCAGTTCATCAACCCCAAACCTTAGAATTTAATGGAACAGTACTTCAGATCAGACAAAATTACTGCTGCTGGACAGAAACTTAAAAAATTCATATCTCCCTCTCTAGACCTCCAAATGAGGTGATTCAAGTTGACATGGGTCACTGTGATTGTCTAGTTTTTCTGTATAAAATTTCATGGCAATTAGACGTCGTTTGAGTCTCGTGTGAT
>JAIUCV010001281.1:0-2500 GCA_026724425.1 Erythrophleum ivorense
GTTTACCAGCTCAAGGTAAATAATCCCATGAATCTAAGTTAGCACACTTCTCTGCTTACTTCTTTGTTTCATCTGTATTGGATGGGTTGGGGTTTGCACACACCTTAGCTCTTCTCTTGTTCCCTCACTCCCTAGCTCCTCACTCTTCTCCTCTCTGTGCTGGTTGACTCCTAACTCCTACTCCTAACTATTAATAGTAAGCTTTTGTTTCGCGGAAGTCAAGGGATTGTATGGCCCTGCTACCTACCCAACATGAGCACACCCAGCTCTATTTCCTAGATTTGCTTACTTTTCACCATGCTGAGAAGGCATTTTTCCAAAAAGATGGCTCCGTAGAGCTAAAATAGGTTTGCTTACTTTTCACCATGTGGAGAAGGCATTTTTCATTCTGAATGTGGTCTTACGAAGGGAAATGTGGTTTCTGACTTTTGTCGGTATATAAAGAGAAAGTTTTGGATTCCTACTGTCCTCTTTAGATAGATGGAAAAGTGCATTTTCTCTTCTCGTATCTCAGTAGCTAAGAGTTCTCATGGGACAATGGAACTCCATCCATCAACCGAGAAACACAACCTGCCTCAAAGCGCTTCTTTATTAAAAAATAATATATTATTAAATGAATCCACATATAAACGTGGGCAGGTCTGCTCATTATTTGTGTTCGTACATTTATTCATTATTGCAATACAAATAACACCTCCACTTTACCAGTGATGGAGGGGATTCGCGCCGGATGGAACAAGGCGTTTTGAACCGTATACTACTGTTGCTGGAATGAAACGCAGCCTCGGAACAGAATTATGCTGCTTGCTGGGCCCTGATGGTGGAACCGGCATTTTTGGGGGGAAGAAAGCGGCCCCCTTTTGCGGCAGAGTGGGCAGCATCGCTTTCCCTCGTGTAGCTATGATGCCATTCAGAAACAACACAAGAAGAAGAAAAAGAAAAAGCAGTATTTCGCGGATTCTTGCCATCACTGGAAAACAAATTGAGCTGTAGGCATCAAGGTAAGGGACCGAGATTATATACTGCTGCAGAAGCGGAATCGAAGGGGTTGGTTGAAAGGTAAGGATAGCGTGATTGGCCGATTGGTTGAAAGGTAAGGATAGCATGATTGACTGGTTGCGGGTCCTTTGGATCATGGGCCACAGCTACTTGGGTAGAGACCGCTGAACATCATTTGGACAGGCCGAGGCTATATGGGCTGGGCGCCTTTTGATGGCTGTCATTTTCTGGGCTATTTGGATGGACTCAGATCCTTTCATGTAGGAGATAGATGGAAAGCAGCTCTCTAGCAACAGTACGGAGGGAACAACTGACCTCGAACTGACCTAAGAAGACCTAACCTCGAAGCTGTCTGGGTCTTTGGTAGTCCAACTACTAAATCTATAGAGATGCCTTCCCAAGATCTCTTCGGTACGGGTATGGATACACTCCTCTTGCCACTTTTTTCTTCCTGACAAAGACGAAACGCACCCTAAGAGCTCTATCTTGCATTAGGGAGTCGGGGTTATCCTACACCACCCTACTGTTTGTTCATAGGGGGTCTCCAACCATGCGGAAAGCCACACAATCGCAACAGGCACGATGTTCTCACAACCCGGAGTAGAGTTATATGGATTTCATTATTTATGACTGACATTCCTTCCAGTCTCGAAGCAATGTGGTAGAATCTCTGTTTCCTCCGTTCGGTAGGCGGACTAGAACTATAGAGTAGGCGAGGAGAACTGCTGATTCACCTAGTATATTATTTGTTTTATATCATAGAAAAAGTATACTCCACTCCCTTAGACTCGTTACGCAACACGACTGAACTCGTTGGTTCACGAAAAAACTCCAGTCCACCTCAGCCTGCGATAGCAAGAGGAACACGACAAAGGGAGTCAATGAACAGCATGGGAGAAGACTTGCTAACACTAAAAGAGGGAATTGATGCAAAGGTCGACAGAACAAGCTTCCCCCTCTTTCTGGGCGAACTCATTAAGTATTTGATGAAGGACGGAAGGTACTCGACGGAGAGGGAAGAACATCTGTGTATTTGCTGCAAGGCGGATTGAATCCTTTTTGCTTTCAAAAGCTACGCTCGATCCGTACCTCTCCTTTCAGTCGAGTTACGTCAGTACCTCTCCTTTCAGTCGAGTTACGTCAGTACCTCTCCTGCTTTCTAAAGCTAAAGGGCGAGTGACTTCATACCTTTCCTCAAAGCCGCCTACCGTGCAACGAGCAACGACCTGGCCTGGGACGAAGTAAACCCTTACCAGGGTTGAGAAGCTTACTATTACTAAGCCTTTTGCCCTCCCAGATTCAGTCAGTAATGGCTTCTATGATAAAGTAATTTAGCTATAGAGTTTTCAGTTAAATAGCTCTTTCGAATACTTCCGTTCGTGCTTACCTTTGTATCTATATCTTCCCCCCCAATGAAAACGAGGAGAAGAGGTCACGTCTCAGCCCAGGAGAAAGAGAACTACTCGACTAAGAAGTCAGTGTTGGAGGTGTACTAATCCCT
>JAIUCV010001281.1:7500-47500 GCA_026724425.1 Erythrophleum ivorense
GAGTTGGGTGAGCGGTGGGTCTCAGTACCATGGCTTTTAATGGCCTTCGATGCTTGTTCATTTCTTGGGAAGAAGCCCTAACCGGATAAGAGGGATTCAAAAACCACGTATAGATAGAAGAGAAGGCTTGCAGACCTATCTTTTTTGTTAATATAAGGGTGCAGGTGCCCCAATGTCTCTAATATGGGATTTGGCTGGATCTACACGATACCCATAACCAAAATAGGGCTCCAAGCCGGGCTGCTTCATTCAAGTCTAGGGTCGGGCATTGATGGGTTCCATATTTCTCTTCGACACGGACCAAGACGGGAAAGAAGTTACCAATCTGAAAGACCCAGTGAGCACCTCAGTCAAACAAGATCGATCGCTTCGCTCCCCAATGCCAAGCCGGTCAAGAGAGAGCCTTAGTGAAATAGGCAGCAACTGGATGTTACAAGACCCGAGCAATCACGAGATCGAGTTGTAGTCCACTTCGACTTTCAGTCTCGTTTGTGGATCCTGCGATTAGAATATGAACTTGGTACTGGACTTCGTGCCTTCACTCAAGCTGGTTCGTTCACCAGATCTACTTTCTTGACCATTTCAGGGGTAGGCGGCAAGTGCTGCAGTGAGAGATGAGACCACCTTTTAGGCAGTCTTCGTGCCATATTTTCTATCAGGTTCCCCTCGATTCATCAAGAAAAAAAGATGGGCAGGTTAGTGATGAAAGGACTTCCTGACGGTGGGAATAGGGGAAGTGATTCCCCTACGTCTGCAAATGATAGGGGCGAAGTCACTCGACTGAAAGGAAAGATCGTAAAAGTAGCGTAGAACCCTCTTCCTTCGGGTGTACTTGTCCTATCGAACAAACTTCCTGTAAGGAAGGAATTGGTTTCTATTCTATAATACAGAGAAAGAAAGCGGGAAAGAAAACTCACTGGGGAGACGCTTGATTCGCTGCAAATCAGAGTGTAAGAAAGCAAAGAAGAGAAGTCGACAAATAAGCTGCTAGTGCTTGAGTAAGCGGCGTGAGAGTATCCAGTCCTGGGGGAAGAGAAGCTCTAAGCGTACCCGCAGTTCACGTACCAGCTCTTAGAAATGTTCACGTATCCAGTGCTAGTCTTTTCTGTTCCAGTAAGAGTAGTTGGAGGACTAGCTAGTGAATTAGCTGTTAGGGGCAAGGCGCTTGACCAACGGGAGAAGCTAGGTTCCTCCTACCTGTTAACCGCATAGAACACACTGGCATAACAACAGCTCGGTATTGATCCAGCCTGGTTGAGACAAACCACCTCGGACAGTCTCATGCTTAACACAACAGGAACTCGGACATCGCGCGGCCATTGGTCAAGATCTCCCCTGATGGACATCATTACACATTCATTCAACGCTTCCCCGGCGGGGTAAGAAAGTCAGATTGAACTACTGAATAAGAGAAGCATTGTGATTTCCTTTATTTAAGGACTTTAGCGTCTCATTGCGGAAGCAGAAGTTCTTTCATTCCTCATTCACTTCTAGGACTTGGGTTAGAGAGGGGGGAATATAGTCAATAAATCAAGTAGAAGTGCAGTTCCTATTTATCAGCTCAGATTAGAGCACCAGCTGTTATGCTGACAACCCCCGTTACGCCGCGCTTGAACTCCTAGCCCTAAGACGGAGTAGTCTTAGTAGCAGTAGGATTACCGGATTCCGCTTTATGTCTTTCTTTCTTACTTTCCCTAAGCACTCATTGTATTTGAATTTGACCCGCGAAGTAGGTCCCCGGCCGTCCAAGATTGTACCTAACTACTGGAATAGATCTTCTGTTCTTCTTTGCTTCACACATAGAAGTTCGTTCTTGCCGGTGGGGAAAAATAGCCTAAAAGTCATTGTTCTGAATTCAGAGGAGTCAAGTAAAGCACGCATAGGAATAAAGAGAGAAGTCCCCGTTTACTATAATAGGAATGTGCCCACGGGAGAGAGCGGAGTTCGTTGCTTTGAACCAGGTTTCATAAAGAACCAATCGTGTTTTCTTCCCTTGCAACCTCTAGAATGAGGAAAAGTAAGATTGGCCTATTCGAGTTTTGGAGGTCTGTGTAAAAGGAACATGAATTTCCACCCTTGTTTTCTTCCTTTCAATGGACTGTGTAAAAGGATTGGTTTGTGTTTAGCGATAGGTTGCTCTCAAACGATAGCCAAGTTTGATTTGCTGTTTTAGCCTGGGTACGTACACATACGCGTACTATAGAATCTAGATGTCTGATTGGTCTCCATAGCTTGATTTGCTTTCCTCCTAGCTGGATGGGTTTCTTGCTTTCTGCCTTGATTGAGAACCTCGAATCGTTGTTATCGTTTTTAGTAGAATTGGGTTCTTAATAATAGGCATGCTGTCTCCCTCTTTTGATTATTCCTACACGCACGAGAGGAGCAGACGGTTGAGCGTTGATGGGCAGGTGATAAGATCTGTATTGGATAAGTTTCTTTCACCTGTACCATGATATGCCTGATTGGCTGTTTATAGAATTGGTCCAGGAATGCTGTCACTCAATTACTAGGTCTTCTTCCCCACGTGTACGTAAATATAAGAGAGTGAAGGCTTTCACTAGCGCCTAACGTTTTAGCTAAGGGAAGCAGATAACAAGCGACGGAGGCGGGGTAAGCGGAGGCGGGTAAGCGACGTATTAATAGTTAAGCGACGGAGGTAAGCGGAGGAAGCGTAGGAATCGGTTACTCAACTGCCCTTAGACTAGTGTAGCCCGATAGGACTCCTTTAAATGAGTCCGACGGCTGCTAATACCTGCTATCTCGGCAACTCCTACCGATCAAGCAAGGAAGAAAGCAACTCTCGCTGGAGGGACAACTCCAGCTCAGGCAGAGCTAACCATTGAAGAACTAACTGATAGAACTACAAGAAACCCTCGGAAGAAGAGAAGCGCTTTGTCACGTCAAGAAGTGTCCTACCAAAAAGGCTAAGAGAACAGGCTATCAGGTACTCCTGTGTCACTGGAATGTACAAGTCAGGCTAGTATCTATGTTTCGCTAATCTTCTAGATTGGATAGCTGTTAGGTTGACGCTTTTCTCGGTTCA
Organism: Erythrophleum ivorense; assembly: GCA_026724425.1. NCBI lineage: Eukaryota > Viridiplantae > Streptophyta > Magnoliopsida > Fabales > Fabaceae > Erythrophleum > Erythrophleum ivorense. The sequence continues at coordinate 10,544 of JAIUCV010001281.1, forward strand.
TCTTCTAAATAAGCAGTAATTAGCAGTGTGCTGGGTGGGACTTCCTTACGATAGTAGTATCCCGTCCGCATGTGTATGTGCAGTATGGGGTGAGGATCTTAGCTAAGTTCTTCGTTAGCACACTCCTCTGAATAGAGTTAACGATGGACATCGTTTTGGATGGGATGGCACCTGGGTTTCTCACCCTGTGCTGAAGTTGGTTGACTAGCAAATCCTCGTCCTAGCGAAGCAAGCTTTCAGTTTGACTTTTCTTTTATGAGTGAATTCCTTAGCTCTAGCTCTCAAAAAAGCTTCTAGGGACAACTTCCCAGGTTAGAAGCTTCTTTTCCTTGGTTTGAGAATTCCTTTGTTTGTTTCCTGCCAAACCATCTTGGGAGCTACTTTTGCCTTAGCAGCCTGGCTAGGGCTTGCTACGCTAGCGCCTTAGAAGCCGGTTTCTTGGTTTTCAGAAATAGGGCTTGCTACGCTAGCGCCTCAGTTGGTAGTTTTAGTTGGTAGCTTACTCTGCTTTAGAAAAGGGAAAGCAGATTTCCTCTTCCACGCGCTACTATAGTAGAGTGGCATCCAACCAAGCACCAGATGTTGCCTTTGCTAAACTCGGTATAGGTTTATAGACCTGTGTGCTGGAGTTTACCGGATCCTCTTTCGCGGTAGTAAACAACTGACCGATCTCCCCGAATACTTTAGCTGCTAATCTCCAGCACAGGGGTGTGCTTCAAGCAGGGTGAGAATGAGCTCGTCCCCTTTTGTTCTGAGTTTCCACTTTGAAAGTGGAATGTATGGCTTGGCAGTATTATCAAAAGCTAGCTAGTATGACTTAGCTTCCTTCCTAGGCGAGGAAGCGGGAATGAGCTCTGTTAGCTGGGTATGGTTTAGTTAGCTGGTTCTGGCTAGAGAGGAGTGTAGTTTTCCTCTGATCTGCTAGCTAAGCTCTTAATAGCACAATTCATAACTGTGCTGCAATGAAGAATGAGTTCTTTGTTTTGGCGGGTTGCTTCGCTAGGAGTGAGAGGAAGTATCGGAAGGTGCCTTGTTCAGCACACTCGGATATAATGCTAAGACTAAATGGCCTGGATGTTGGGTTTTCAGGTACCATACCTACCCATCTACAAAAGGAGCTTTGATTAAGGAAGCCATAGAATTGGTTTCTAGTGTTGAAGAAAACCCAATAATCAATTCCTGCTTGAACAATAGTGTGCTGCAGCTAATCCACTTGTTCAGATGGGAGGATGTCCTATCATTCGATGAAACTTTGGCTAATCTGAGATAATCCGCTGCTTCGCTGCTTTTTGGAATAGCTAGTTCTACTCCTGCTTGATCGGTGTGCTGGCAAAGGATTACCCAAGAGAGCTCCTACTATTATTTGCATGCGTGCAGCATACCATAAAAGAAATAAGTGTAAAAGAAAGAAGGAAACTTGGGTATAGTACTCGGGTTATCATCTGAAAAGGGAGCTGAGTATTCCCAATCAGGAGATTAGCAAAATGTGCTCTAGTAGGTATGTACTCTCAAAAGTTCAGGTCAGATCCATGGCAACTACTACTTATTCAGCACAGTGCTGTTTAGCTAGGATTGCCGAGGGAATCTATAAACTAAAAGAACTAGTAAAGAAAAGAAGCCCTTTCTTATTTAGTAGCGTCTGTGTAAACCACGGCTAGAAGCCAGGTTTCAATCTCATTTGATTGAGAGTCTGCTTCTATTCCCGTCAACGTACGAAAATGCAATATACATTTGAAAGGATTGACTAGAAGAAGATTCGTAGGCTAGGAGCTCCGCTTCTTCCTCAACCAATATTTCAATTGTATTTCAATTCCCATTGATAAACGAATCCATTTCATATAGTAGAGTAGAGACCTGGTCTAGCAACAAAGTAGAATCATAAGCACACTCCCTTGTCACAACGAAAGAGGGGAGCGGCAGGCCCTTGATAAGACGCCTTTGCTTTAGCGCACCCAACCGTACTGGTTTAAGGTCGACCCACTCTATCTTTAATGGAATGTCGTCTTTGGCTTTACGGAATGAGACTGAACTGATCTCATATCTTCAATTGATTCAATTGGCTCATCCGAAAGGAATAACAATTAGCCCACCTCTTGCATCTTATATGCTTTTGAGTGTGGGGAATATGGCCACCGGATAGAGCTTTGCCCGAAGCAAAACCAGACTGATGTAGAAAACTCACCGGCGGCGAAGGAGGTTCTCCTTTACTGAAAAGTAATGTTGGAGCACACTGCTCAGCACACTGTTGAATGGAAGAGTGGGAGAAGGTCGGATGGGAATAGAACCCCAGCACAGAAGTTGAAGTAGCTCATCCAAAAAGCAGCAGAGGAATCTTATACTCCAGCACTGTGCTAGACGGGTACTTTTCCTTGGCATTCAGATGAAGAGGACAGGGCAGCTAATAGCACAATTCTGCTTTCTCGGTATACTCATTACTGTTCTCTGTTCTCTGTACTTGCTTTCGGTACTCTTTTGCTTTCTCTGTGCTGGTAACTATTCTTTTGTTTGCTGCGAAGTGTCCTACCTAACTGGCTAACAGGCAACTGGCTAACAAGTAATCCGCTGCTTGACTTTTTGGAATGTAGAAGGCCCTTTCTCTGTGCTGTTTGGGCTAATCTCCTGGGTAGCACACCGATATCCCTTTCTTTCTAGGGTGTATGGTTCCTAGACCTGTACACATGTAATTATAAGGCCAACTCTTGCAAATCTCAGGTTTACACTGCTGGATCAAATTCATACTGAAATGCATTACCCTACCTATCTCAAAAAAGAGGGCCCTGGGGAGCATGCCACCCTCAACCCACAAACTCCCATTCTCCTCAGTCTCCCAGTATTGGAGACCTACTTACTACATCTTGACCGGGGGCCTCTCCAGTCTTTGCTTAAGAACTTTTCTATCTATAGAAGGATTCAATCCAGCCGCAGGTTCCCCTACGACTACCCTGTTACGACTTCACCCCAGTCGAAGATCCCACCGTGGTATGTCCGCCTAGTCTACATAATGGCGGGCATTTACCTGATGGTTCCCCAAACCCCCGGAGCTCTTCAATGAAAAGATTCCATCTTTCACAGCGAGCTGTTCCGAAGTTGCGTCTGAGCACGGTGAAATGCCTTTGACGGTCATCGATATCGTGCTCCCAGTCGTCATGGAGAGCCAACTGGAGAGCACGCTTGACATCCTCCGCATCCTCGAGAGTTATCCCAAGTTGACACAAGAGGATGTGTGCTTTTCCTATCATGGCGGCCTCCTCATTCTCGCAGGCGGCCATAATCCTTTCGATCTCCGCAGAGATGCGGGCGTGCTCTTGCGCCCTAGCCTCCCTTTCCCCAGCTTCACCAAATGGTTGATCCAGGTGATTCTGCTGTTGAGCTGCTGGGGCAGCGGTGGGTTGGGGGGCGGGTAAGGCATTGGATGGCCCAGGCTGTTCCCTCTGAATCGGTTGATTGACCGACGAGGTACTATGCCCGGAACTGGCCGAACCTTCCACCATATCGGATGTATAGGTAAACCACCCGGAAGAGCTCTCCGCCCCGTTAGGGCCCGTAGAAGGAAGTGCTCCCTCTCCTACTGCATACCATAAAAAAGGTACCAATAGGGGCAAAGCCTGATCACCCAGTAGGTGGATGAGTTCGACCCGGATACAAAATGCCACGAATCCCGCCGAAAGAGAAAGAAGAGGGTTATCCCCCTCTTCAGTGGTCTTTTCAAACGAAAGGAATAAATAGGAAATAAAGTCGCAGGCCTACCAGTACGGTAGTCTTACTACTTTATGAGATTTAAGCAATCTCAGATTGACTGCTATTCCCACTCGGTAAGTCTGAAAATGGGCAATCATTCCGCCCTTCGGTAAACATTCAAACTTAGACGTCTATCTCACTCTTCAACTCATAGCTCTAAAAACCAGAGTTAACGGGGATCGCATTCAACCGCATTAAACTGCTAAGAGATAGCAACTGCTAACATCTAGGCAATATGCAATATTGCCTCTTATCCCAATAGTATTGATATTCCCGGTATTCTGCTATCTACGATTTGCTTTCTTACTGTTGCAGAAAGACAGAATGAAGACTGTAGGGAACAATTTTTGTGTTATCAACCAAGGAGTGCCTAGTAGGATGTCGTAGGTGCCCCAAAAAAACGATTGTTCCGGTTGAACAATTTGTCAACAGGAGGGGTCCTCCGAAGGCGCTGGCGAAAGCTAGGTCATGTTTTCCGTCTCTCGCTTTGAAAGTGGATTCTTTCTCTTACATGATCCAGGTGATGTGTACCAGTGGATACCCGGTTACTAAATAAAGGTCTATTATGGCCAGAGCGAATCCAATCCGGTTTGTTTCCATTCTGCGATAAGAATGATGCATTCTCCTGTATGGATGAAATGAAATGAAAAGGAGGCTCGTTGAGACCTCTTCTTTAAAAGAGCTATCAGCAGAACAAAAACCTCGGAGGATGGGCCCGACTAGGTAAGGTTGTTGAGGGGAGGTGGCAAAAGCCTTCTATTCGCCATTGGGAACTACGTTAATCATAGGTTGTGACACCCCTTCCATGTTTGGGGGGCGGAGAAGACGTCTCCCCGGACTTTTCACCAAACACAGCCTTTTGATCGACTGGTTGGCAGTAGGCACTCTTTCTCCTTTGACTTAAAGTCGGCCACTGATCGTTGGCCTTTAGTCTTTCTGTTTGAGGTGGTGCAGTACCTATTTGACCGCTACTTTGCCTCAAGTGTGGTGAATTCTGCATTTGCATGCAATATCTTTGAGGTGCCTTTTGTGAAACTTAAATGAAAGTTCTCTCAAGTATGCTTTGTGGCAGGGCAGCCATTGGGATATCACGGTTCTTGGCCTACTTTCGCGCTATCACACCATATATTAGTGTGGTGGTGTGCGAAACAGGTGCACCCTGACCCTGCCTGGTGTACGCTTTACATCGTACGCGGTACTCGGTGATGATGTTGTCATTGCCGATCAGGAAGTCGCCAAAGTCTATGAATCTGCTTTGGGTGGATTGGGGGGTCAAAATAAGTTATCAAAAGTCCTTGATCCCCCATTCAGGTTCGGCTGAGTTTGCTAAATGCTTCAGGGTTAGGGAATCTCGTATTAAAGAGAGAGATCTTTCCCCGAGAGTCAGGAGTTCTTTCCCTAATGTCAGTTCCTTCGCTAGCCTAGTTAAGAGTGAGCCCTTTACTTGAAACAAACATTCCATCGGTCCAGCCAGGGCCTATCAGTTAGTCTTTCACTTAGATTTTTTCTCTTAGCTTGTAGTTGTTCAATTTTCCTCTGATTCTGCTCGTATCTTGTCCTGTGATGAAGAGTAACTGAGATGAGTCATAGTAGGGGTCACTCCGCTACGCCCCTTCTGTCTCATCTACCTACTCCATGAGAGAAGGTGAGAACTCATCAATCCAAAACTTTTCGTATAATAAGGAAGTGGCTAGTCTATCTTTGTCTCTTTTTTCTTTCTCTTCCTGCTCTTCTCCCATGCCCGCTAGGAACCGCTAATAGTCATAGTGGGACCTCTCCTTTTATGTCTTTAACAAAGTCAAGTTCTTGTCTAATTGATCAAGAGAAGGGGATCACTACTATAATGAAATACAGACGGACCTGCTTTGAGTGTCCTTTCCGTGCTCTGTTTTAAGCTGGAAAGAGTGCTTTCCCGATTCGATGGTTGAGCTCCGTAGATCCTCTTTTCTCTGGTTTCGGTAGGATGAATTTCATTTTATGTTTGACGCATCGCGCATATAGTTAGCCTGACTAAGGCATCGATATCAAAAGAAGTAATGTCAGCTCTCATGAAGGTAAGCACATTTTTTTTATTAGACGATTCTAAGAAGGGTACGGGGCACCTCCTACAGTCTATTAGGCGAGGTATGTTCTCTTGGCCTGAGAGTTGGTTCAACCCCAACGAGAAACATTCTTCTAGTGTGTTCAATCCCACCTTTCATCAACTGTTGTTTCTCTGTCTCTTTTCATTCTCCTTTCTCTCTTCTTCGTTCCGAGTTGGTTTTCAAACCATGGAGGATCAACCTTCTATTGCATTACAGTTGGTTAAACAGCTATCCCTTACCGTACATCATACTATTGTCTCTTCCTTTTATTCCTTATCTTTTGCAGCTCCATTCGTTTGTTGTTATTGTTTGTCGTCGGTTTATTCGGATCTTCTGAGCCAGGATCAAATCTGTGTGAGCAGGGCAAAGACACCTGTTTGTTCCCCGAGCTACTAAAGCTGGTTTAGAAGGGTCCACAAAGCCAAGAAAGAAAAACTCCTAGCTCAGAGAGCACAAATCCTTGATCAACTAGCCTAGCAAACAACTCGGAAATCTAGAGCATCGCTAACAAGAGGATGTGGCCAATTACCAGTTGGCTTGGAGCAAAGAGAGAGAGAAAGAGATTCGACTTGTATAAGAGGGGTTCCTCCGCTTTACCAGCGGGAGAAGCTGGGTTCCTCCAAGATCTTTGTAAAGAAAGAGAGTTAGAGGCGGCTGTGTAAGAGTGTCTCTTTAGGGTTTGTGTAACCAAGCATTCCTAGTTGATTTCCGAGGTTCTCTCGGCGAGACGTAGCGTTTCCGGTTTGAAGCGCCCCTTTCCCTTGACTTTGACCGCTATTCTTCCAAAGCAGGAATGCGGGCACCTTTATCAAAAAAAAAAAAACTACATCCAATGCGGGAGGTCTGCAAGCCGAGGAACGCCTGCTTTCTTCAGTATTCCCTTCATACCGAGTTAATCCAGCCTTGTGACTTAGCGTTGATGGTAGTACCCCTTGGTTGTGCTTCAACCGTGCCCAGGTTGATAACTCAAGTTAATTGAATAATGGATGAAACACCCAATAGATGGATTATAGTGGCCTAGTGGATAATGGGCTATTTAATCGCATCGCTCTTGTGTTGTGGATGCTTCCTAATCCTAGCCCCTTGGCTCAGGGCAGACCTCTTGTTTACAGGGCTACCTCTTCATAGGTCCCCATTTCAATTCTAAAAGAGAGTCTTCTTTCGGCTGCTACTTACTTATTTGTAAATCTCTCTTTTCGCTCAACATGTGCATTGCTTCGATTCCCGCCTTGCTCTCTCTAGATCAAATGCGACTTCTTTACGCTCGAAAGGGTATCCTCGGGCTAAATCGCACAGGTGGTTATGCTTTTCCCCGGCTGCTTGTGCCTTAGACTTTGTTAGAAGCTCATCTGCTAAATAAATGACGGGGAAGATTAGATTACTCACTTAGTGCAAAGCACGGAGGTTCTGGAATAAGTGTGGTTACATACTGAAATTAGACTTTTGAACCTAAAAAATACTTGAAAAAGGCTTGACTTTATCAACAGAAAGGATTTGCATCTCTTACAGCAAAAGTAATGATTTTTCCTCTGCTATCTCAAAAGAGTACTACCAGTTATTGAGTGAAGGTCAGAGAAAAGAAGAAAGATTCGAAATAGAATACCAACCCATTTCTCTTTGAAAACAAGCGTACAGGAGGGAAGAGGAGATCAAAGGAGACCGATCTTTTGGCTCTTTCCATCTTCGTAGTCAATCGTGGTTCTGTCCGTCCAGCTGACATATCTCTTGGTCTCGCTAGGGGTTCCTCCTTCTCCGCTAAGAGAGGAGAAGCTGGGTTCCTCCTTGAAGCGAATGGAGAATATGGCGATCGCGCATTGGAAAGGTGAAAGAAAGGAGGGGGAGACAAGGCTGGACTATGCAGTTTCCCCATCCCCATATGGATCTATTCTTCTTGCTACGGAATACTCTAGCTGTCTTTGAGCATTATCTCTTCTCTTTCAGACGGTAGGGATAGAGATTTCTAATCTTTCAGTTCCAGGAGGTCGTCTAGGTAAAGCGACCCGACATGGAGAAAGAGTTCTAACATCTCGAAAGGCTTCCCTTCTTTCTACCCGTTGACGGGGACTCCTAGAGTAGTTGGTGTAAATAGGGCATAGATGTTTTATGGTGAGTGAACCTTTTCCGAAAGATTCTTCTAGTGGCACCGCTTTTCATATAGTAGGAGAGAGAGGTGCGTTGCTTAGACATCAGATTCTTTCTTGTTCCCGATCGATGATTCTTCTGTAGTACATCAGAGGTCCGGAAACCCCGCTAGCTTTGTTGATAGAAAGTGAGCTTCCGTGCTTGACTAATAGGGCTAATGAACGACCCTTAACTATGGAATGTTACGCCTTTCCTCGGTTACTCACAACGTAATCAACTCCATTGGTTATTTTCCCCGGGGGAACACTTATAGCCCCAATAGACTGATTTAGTAGGTATGATGTATTACTAGGAGTCTCTAAGTTCCTGCTTTGGTTGTCCCTGTCCGGGCTAAGCGGAGTTTAGCTTTGGCCGTTAATAAGAGCTTCCCTCCATTCCTTCAGTCAGTCACGACTGATCGGCTAGCTGTCTTGTTGCTAGGGCACAGTTCAGAGTGACTCCTTTCCTGGTTCTACGTAGCTTGATGGGAATAGGTTGCTCTACCCGAACTGAGTCTTCTTCCTCGGCTTTGACTTCGAAGATACTCAAGTCTACTCTTTAGCGAGGGACTACTTTGCCGGGGATGCCGCCCACTTTATTGTTTATTGGCTGAGGGAATATGAAGTGTTGTATCGCTGCTGTTGTTATCTGTTCTCTGTCCTTACTGTTGCCTTAGCTGGATGCCCAGAGTTCCAACCGAAGTTGGTTGATTAGCTACTGCTAAAAAAGAAGTGAGCACACTCCTAGGCAAACCGAACTCGGCTCCTTCTTTTCATCTTTTCAGGTTTAGGAGCTTTGCTTGGTTGATTTCCTCTGCTTTATTCTTCTCTGGGGTTACTCCTAACTATTATTGGTAACTCTACATGCCCAGCTACTACTTTCAAGTCCTGCTTTTCAGGGATATCACTTCTACTTTAGGTAACAGGTTTCGAGAGTCAACTAACATACCCGCCACTTACCCCAGCATGCCCAGCTTTTTCTCGCAGTTCTTTATCTATTAGTAGTTTCTTCCTGCTGGGTTCAGCATAAGTAACTAATCTACGGAATCTAAGTCCTACTCTTCCCGGCGAAGCAGCCCTAGGCAATCCTTCTTTTCATCTTTTCAGTTTTCAGGTTTGAAAGTATGGAAGTAAAGTAGGGAAATGACTTCCTTCTTTTCTGAGTTTAAAGTTCCAAAGTTGGAGTATCTTTTTCTTGGCGTGCTCAACCATAGTTTGATATCTTCCTTTTGCCTTGATACTTTCCTATCAGCCGAGGCAACTCTCGAACTATACCGAAGTTTCTTTCTTACTCTTCTACTCGGGCATGCCATAATAGTAGGAGCTAGCTCCTCTGCTGAACCTGGCTTTTCGTTTTCCTACCCCCGTAATCCCTGAAAAGTAGTGTTGGATTCTATAGGCCATTCCCGTTTCAGGGGTACTACGACCTTAAGGGCCTTCGAAACGATTCTAAGCAACTTTCAAGGTTTTGCCAAGGCACTACCGCTGGACAATCTCATAGTTTGTTACTTCCTTGGCTTTGGTCCTGCTTTTATGGGATCTCACCTCAACTTTTGGGAGTACTTCCTACCCAACAAGTCCAGCTCTTCTTGGGATGGCAGTTCTTTATCTACTATTCGAGGGCAAAGTTCATACCTCCTAATGTCAAGACGAGCTATCTATTTCATAAGACTTTCTTTGTTCTGTTCTTATCCAGCTGGCTGATAGATTGTACGCCTTGGCAGTCTTCCTATGAATTCTTAGTAAATGGAAGGGCAATAAAGGCCTATTTCCAATTCCGAGAGATACTCAGACCCTCAAGTGAAAGGAGAGAAAGTCCTCTGCTAGCTACCTATGATTTTCTTCGTCACCAACCATTTCGGCTCAAGCATAGCATCTTTTCCCCAAGTTTCCTCCAGGATCGGTAGGCCCATCCCCCTCACTATTTGATTATCCAACCTATGATTCTCTTCTAAAGATTTCCTGCTTCAAGGAGTCTCGCTCTCTTCGGTTAAGGTGTCATACGAATATCTCTTTCTTCTATCTATATTACCGATTCCCAGTCTTTCTGGAATAATCTAGCTCTAAGCAGGTTCAGACTGGCAGCCAAAGAATCAGAAGATGCTCAAGTGAGGTATGACACTCGAAGCTAAGAAAAAAGAAGTTAACCAAGAGGAAAAAGCAGAAGTTAAGGCAGCTTGCAGAGATGACCATTTACTACACCTTATGCCTTAGAGCTTTGTCGATCATGAACAATGACAGAGCCTTCTACGTTTTTTTATATATCCTATGAATTATATAACTCTACAGGTATGACAGGTTCCTCGACTACGAAAGAAGCCAGGCGAAAGTATGTAACTGCTAACCCGCGAAGGTAGCTATTAGGAAAGAAGGTAAAGTCTCCTCTAAAGCCAACTATAACGAAGGGAGGGAGTTTGGATTAGATCCCTTAGGAGACAGTATAAAGATAGGTCTGAGACGAGTCTTAGCTAGTCTCTGTATGGACTCAGACTTTTATGACTCTCTAGTGTCCAGGGAATAGAGGCGATGCCTAATAAGAACTCACTTCTTTTCCTACTCTTGCTTGGGTAGGTGTTTCCTAGGGCTCGCATGTAAATAGTAAATGGAAGGCACCTTTTCCTCTCCTTGAAGAAAGCACCTTGGTACAAACGTCGATGATTGATACAGTGACTGATCTCTCGATTAATTTCAGATTTATGACGAGGTGGTGGAAAGTCTTTCTCCAAACAAAAACCTACTTTTTAGTTGGCTGGTTAAGAACACTTCCTTAGCCCTCGAATCTGATGCTTTAACCGAATACTTTGGTATGGCTGAGTAAGAGTAGTCTCGAGTAAAGATCGGATGTTAGCTAAGAAGTGAAGTCTTCTGGTTTTGTTGGGAAAAACCTTTACCAAGCGTGCTGTGAGTCAAATACCTCTCCACCGACCTCCTTCCATTGCTAACACCAGTCCTAGTTGTTGATAACACTGGGAAGTCAAGGAGAAAGCAGAGATTTGTCATAAGGGACATGGTGAGTTGCCCCTTCAAGTACCAGTAGTCAAAGAATCTGGTAACTATTCAATAGATAACAATGAGAGGTAAATGAACCGTATCAGAGCTAAAGAAGTGATCTGAGTAAGAAGAGCTGGTACCAGAATCCTCTTTACTGGAGAAGTCTGATTAACTAGTTGATGAGGAGCTAAGGAGTGGCTTGAAGTTGGCTACTGAAGTAAGCAATAAGACTCTGAATCTGATCCTTACATTATAAGCCAAGAGATGTCCTATTGGTAGGAGGAGCTGAGGAGATTGGTATTAGCAACAGGCTGAGATGCTTAGGAGCTTGAAATCTCTGCTTTGTCTTATAGCAGACTGGATAACCGTGGACCTTATAGCACCTGTCCACTGTGTGACCAGACTTGAGAACAAATAGGAGTTCTCGTACTGATTCAGGTTTATGGTTGGCTCCTGAGCGTAGCCTGAAAAGCAGAAGGAAGAGGAATAGCATCTGAAGAAGAACGAGCTCTCCTTTGACTATCCTCCTGATAGCCAAAAGATTGTAGACTTCAGAAAGTGTAGGCAAATTCTTCTTCGATTGAGCAGCATCATAACTCTTATTCAGTTTAATAAAGAAAGAGTTAGTCTCCTTTTCCTACAAAAGTTCCTTGACCTTATACCTCAGACGAAGAACAGTATTAGATAATTCTTAAATTTATTTAACCTAGAGTAGTCAGCTGAATAAAGTACTGGGACAGTTCGACCTTGTTTAAGAACATCTGATGGCGGAGGAGGCGAGGCAGATTCATTTGGTGAAGTAAGGGCCCAAATAGTGGCAGAATCCTTCAGATTTATAGATCGAGAGCTTGTGATCCAGGACCATACTGTTCGACCCTCTTATATACATCAAGAGGAGGACGAGGAAGAGATCCATCCGCTATCTTAACAGACTATCAAGCATAGAAATCGTCCAGGTTTTCCGCCATTCCCATCGAGAGTTTCAGATGTGATTACCATACCTGGAACCACTATGTAGAAAGTAGGAGCTATACTCACTGCAGCTGGCGAATCGGAGAAAGGAGCGGTCTTCTTCAATGCTGGAATCACCGGAGCCTGAGGATCCATAGCCGCCATAAGATCATCGTCTTCTGGAAGCAGATCTGTTCTGGCGAATCAGGCATCGGAGTAGATCCACGAGTTTTCAATTTCCCGTTGCGTTTCGGCATAAAATAAGAGAGTTGGAGATTCGAGCTGATATATCCGAGCTGAAAACAAAGAAGATCGAAGAAACCAATAGATCGAGACGAAAACGAAAGAAGAACGAAGATCTGAGAAAGATAATCAAGAGCGAGAGAGCGTATCTCTGATACTTAGCTAACAGAAGGATCTGTTATTCGATTCATGAAAATCATACTGTACATCTTTCTTATATACAAGAAGAGTTAGCTTTAACCAACAACAAATTCAAATACCCGAGAACAACCGGTTTAACTTAACCAAACTAACCATACTCAATTATATATCAAAAAAGCTATCTCCGACAAGGGATACTAGATCGTAGACTATTTCCCAGAGCCTCGTGGTTGTCTTTCATTTCCTCATCAGGGAACCTTAGTGTAGACCATTAGCTGAACTCTTCGGATTCAAACATCGAGGATGGGCCACTGCTTTATAAAGTTTCCGGTACCTAATACTAGTCGACCAGAGAGAAGCCGACTCAAGGCTAAAAAAGAGTGGTTTATAGAATAAAAGAAGACCTTTATTTACCTAGGAGATTGATTGACTTAACTCTTTCTTTATATTTATATATTCTCATATCACCAGTGGTGTGCTACAACAAAAAAGATGCCACACTAAGAAATCCAAAAAGTGCTTAACAAGGGCGAGGGACAGACTATAACATTCCTTTAATGAATCTTCGGGCCTTCTGAAACAGGTGGGCCCTCCCTTCTCCCAGACTGGGATTCGGATAACAGGCCGCCTTACTATACTTTGCTGATGAAAGAGGCAGAGCTGAGGGTGGTAGGGACAAGCAGCCGGCTTCTTTTCTTGCTCTGCTCCCAAAAATAGAGAGTCACTAAGTAGATTCGGGAGACTCGAGCTTCTTCAGCTCCTAATCCCAGGATATAGGATCAGTAGCAGGACAGGTAAGCCGAGGAATCTTCTACTCCAGGACGGGTAACACTTTTCAGATGAATAGGCTAGGGGACATGGACACTTGCCCGGCAAAACCCTAGTTTGCTGCTCAGCTGACTCCGGACAGGTACCCTTCCACTTAACCAGATATATCTATAGAGCATAGAGAGTAAGCAGCATAAAGATAAGGCACGCACGTTGCCTAGACCCTTTGTTTAAGCGAAGGAGAGGATCATCAGATTCTTCCCGCCTTGAGCTGAAGATCAGATGTAGCAGAATCAAAAAGACCCTGCCCAACTGTCCCTTTCACATAGTGTAAACCTTGTAAACTGTCTGCATATGGGCTGTACGAGATGCTGATGAGAACTGGCTTAACCTGTTGACAGCAAAAGTGAGATCTGGACGAGTAATAGTCAGATACATCAACCTGCCAATAAGCCTACGATACAACTCTGCATCAACCAGATCACCACCAGAATCCTTAGACAGCTTGAGATTAGGTTCCATAGGGATAGAAGAGGTCTCAGCGAGCCAACAAACCTGTCTCATCAAGAAGATCCAGAGCATATTTGCGTTGACAAACTGAAATACCCTCTGTAGACCGAGCAATTTCAAGCCCAAGGAAGTACTTGAGAGGACCGAGGTCACGAAGCTTGAAATGAAGTTGCAACTGATCTTCGAGAGTGTATCAGCTGGAACAAGAAATAGCTTCTCTGCGCCAAGGAAATCCGGATCTCTCTACATACTATACGAACATGAAGACTCTTTTGGAACAATTAAATGGAACTAAATCAGTACATGTTTGTGATCAGATCAGGCGGAGTCTATATGCCTTCTTCCTTTGCTACAGCTAGCGGGTATTCATTCAAAAAGAATGCATTTACCTTTCTCCCGGGAAAGTAGGACTTGCTTCTCCGTTGAGTAAGAAAAAAGGAAGAGGATTGGCTGAACGTAAACTCCATGATTGTCTCATGGATTTACAACACGATTGATCCTTCCATCCGCTCGACTATTACGGATCGGGAGATTGCGAAGGAACTCTAGGATAGTCTCAAGAAACGTTTCTCTGTTACAAACGGGGTTCGTGTGCAACAGTTGACAAAGGAACTTGTAGGTTGTACCCAGGGGACGATGAGTGTCGAACTTTATTGTGCAAAGTTGCAGAAACTTTGGGAAGATCTTGTACAGAACATTACAGCAGGAGATTGGGCGAAAATCTGTTACCTTCTCAGCATTAGTCTTCTTGGGAATGAGACAGATAACAGTGGAGTTCCATTGTTGCAGCATCTGACCTGATGAGAAGAACTCTTTGACAGCCAAGGTAAGATCATAGCCAGTTATATCCCAAGTCTTTTGGTAGAATTCAGCCGTGTACCCATCTGGTGTGCTACCTGGGGTCTTGTTCCTTGGAAGGCTATACACCACCGATTTCTTCAGCAGAAACAGGGGAATAAAGGAATCAAGGCATTGGAGCACTTGATCCTGGTGAGGCTTGAGATGCGGAGCTTGGATAGAAAGAGCTTCACCGAGAGTGGAGGAGAAGAAGTCAATACAGTGTGATTGAATTGCCTCCTTCCCTTCCAGCCTATTACCAGACGCATCCAACAAGTAGTGAACTTGGTTTCTGCTTCTTCTTCCTACAACCTTCCTGTGAAAGTATGAAGTGTTCAGATCACTTTCTATAACCGAGGTTACCCTTGACCTTTGCATCAGGAAACTTTCCTCTGCTAAAGCCAACTCTAGCCATTTCCTATGGGCAAACTTCTCTTTCCTTGCAGCTTCCTTAGTGGTGGAATTCATCAGGTCAGCCTGGCGATAGCGTCTCCAAAGCAGCTTTCACTCTCTTTTCAATCCCAGAATAATTGTCTTTGTGGAGAGATTTGATTGGTCCTCTAAGCTTCTTCAGTTTCTTGGATATGGAGAATATTGATTTCTGCGCCCCTGATATTAATAGAGGTCCAGGCTTCAGCAATCATTCCCATGAAGGTTCCTTGTGAGAAAGTTGGGAAACTTGAATGGTCTCTTGGCACTTGAGGCTTGTCTACCAAGAAGCTGGGGCTGTGGTCAGAGAACACACTTTCACCAAAAAATCCATAAGACAGAGTTCAACGCCCAAACATCATTAATCAGAATCCTGTCCAACTTCTTAAGGAGGGGATTATCTTCATTATTGTTCCACAGCACACAAGTGTAGTGGTTTCGTAAGATCACTTAGCTCAGCCTTTAGCAGACAGCTTCTGAAATCCTCCATACTCCCCGGCACCCTACCACTATCAGCAGAAGAGTCTTGAGGGTTCAAGGCTTGGTTGAAATAGCACACACCTAAGATCAGCCAAGGCTTTCCATCAGGGTTACAGGCCATTCCTTCTAACTCAGCCCTCTTCCTTTCTTCTCTTGTATTCAGGGCATACACAAATCTCCTCTGTGCTATGAAAGAGAAATACGAAAGTTTTGTTTAGGGGGCTAAAAGCCTAATATCAAGTGTAGTGTAGTCACTTGCTCCGAAAGTCAAGTAGTGTCCCGTGTGAATCTCTTTGCTAGTTGAAAGAGACTGCTTTTCTAGTTCCGTCGACAACAGATCCAGCTTGACTCCGTTGACTCGTTCAGATGCTTACTATCTGGTCTGGTTAAATAAAGGTCTGCTTTTCTTTGTGCTGAGCTCTTCTTTTCTTTTCTTTCTTTGACCCAGCCAGCCTGAAATGCAAGTAGTTTCGCTAAGTAGATGAAAGAGACTCCCCATACGCGGATTCATCGGAAAGGAGATCAACAGATTCAACTTCAGCACACCCTACTGAACCTTCGGCTAAAGGAATTATTATCGCTTAGCCAAACTATAGAGGCTAAGGAAAGTGTCTCTCTTCTCCAAAGTCTCCTTCTTCAGCACAAGCACACTGCTCTGGTTCACCTCCTTAACGTTCGGCTGCTTATCTTGCTGATTCTGATTCAACTCGATCAACAACGGATTGCCAAGCAAAGCAGCAGCCAACCTAGCTAACGTAGTTCCATCAGGGCCTACTTCTAACTATAAACGCGAGTAAATGTGATCAGCTAAAAAACTCGTAAGCAGCACACTCGTAGTCAACATAATCAACAGAAGCGGATTTCACGCGATCGACCACTGACGAAACGAGCTATATTGAAGCAAAGCAAGAGAGGAGAGTTGCTAAAGGGCCTCGGATTAGCTCGGGTAAAAAAAGCCTTGGCATTCCTACCTCGATCGATCCATCTGGTTACACATCCCTGATCCATCGGTCAAATCTACAATTTAGGGGATTTGCAGCACACCGATCTTCCTCTGTGTTGGAAGCTGGGTAGGTAGTTCCTAGGGCCCGCACACATGTAATTAGAAGAGGCCAACTATTCCTTGGCTCGCTGATTGATCTGTCTGATATCCCAACTCATGACCGATGAAAGAAAGGAGATTAGCAGAACATAGATACTAGCCCAGGGGTGTGCTTGTGCTAAAGGGATCCGTCGATGAGCTTCCTTAAAGTTTGCAAAGTTATCGTTCCCAGGAGCTCACTCGCCCCAGAATAAGACATTCTATACTGCTCTGCTCCTAACAACGCTAAGAGTTAGGGGTAGGAGGTATGACTGTTGCCTCGACTAGGAATGCTAATCTCCTGTTTCCTCTCCTGCTTTTTTAGTCGAGTTGCTAAAGAGCACACCCCTAGCGCAGCAACTTTCAGTTAAACAAAGGTCTTCTTTGCTGCTGAGTCTTCTCCTCTCGTGGAATCCATGGCACCTCTCACTTCTCCAGCACACTGGTCCAGAAACAACTACCCAGTTTTGATAAAACCAAGGCAGCCCTGTGCTGGCAAAAGGGTTAACTACCGAAGCTAAGAGCTAAGGAACAAGAGAAATTGCTGCGCTAGGAGTGTGCTAACCCCAACAGCTAACAGTACATACATAGGAATCCAGCTAAGAGCTAAGGAATTCACTCATAAAAGAAAGGAAAACTCCCCTGCTTTTTTGGCTAGTCAAATCTGCCATGGTGGGTAGCAGGTATTCCTGAACCTGAAGTTGTACATCTATCATCCGTGGGATCCATCGCAACTCCGACTTGACTTTCCAGCTCTGTGCTGTCTTGACATGATGAGTTATGATGAGGAGTTATGACCCTTACTAGCACACTCCTGCTTTTCAGTTTTGGGTAGACAAACAGTTTTCCAAGAAACCTTAATCCCTGTCTTCTTTACCAGGTTACCATTCCACAAGAACCTGTTACACATCTGCTCAATAGACTTGATACACGCTTGAGTGTGCTGCAGAACCAGAGCACTCATCCTAAAGTTCACTGTGCTGTAGATGACTGAGGTGATCAGTTGAAGCCTTCCTGAGAAAGAGAGCATCCTTTCAGCCCAACCATTGAACCTACCACTAAGAGAGTCTAGCAGAGGTCTGTACTTTTTGATCTGTAGCTTCCTGCTGATTAGAGGAATGCCTAGATATCTCACAGGGAAGGAAGCCAAATCCTAAGGTAGAATTAGCTTCCACCTGGTTCCGCAGTGTAGAGAGAGGTTTTCTCTTTGTTCATCTCCAAGCCAGAAAGAGCATGAAAATCATGAAGAGTATTGATGATACCTTAGAGAGAAGAAGCCTTACCATCAATCATCAAGTCGTCTGCAAACGATAGATGAGAGATTTGAAGAGATACTGCCTTTGGATGGAAGTTGATGTAGCCTGCCATAAAGTCCTTTTGAAGAGAAGTTGACAAAATCTCCATTGCCAGCACAAAGAGGTAGGGAGAGATTGGATCTCCCTGCCTAAGACCTTGACTATCTTCCTTCTAGGAGCATCCTTGCTTATCCTTCTGATGAGCATTCCTCTAACTAAGTTAGACTGCCTCTTACGAGCAGGTAACCTACCTTCTAAACCATGCCCACCTTTCTTCTAAGCCAGCTTTTCACTCTTTGTTTTCGTATCATCTCATTGGACTACTCGTTACACTCCTGATTACACGGGAACGAAGAAAACTAGAGAGCACGCTTACACCAGAACTAAGGGTCCAGACCAAGCACAGACAGATAGAACCTGACATCAAAAATCTTCCTTTGCAGCCTATCAGAGAAGTTACCTGTCTTTCACTGGATAAGCCTTGTTGATAGGACTAGGCTTCTTTCTTGGCCATGGTAAACCCTCATAGGGGGCTGCTCAACTCCTATGTTGACAGGGAGAGGGAGCGAACTTTCTTATCATATCAGAGCAAGGAGCTTTCCCTCTTCCGGGAAATCGGCTGACCTATCGGATGAAGCAGACAAGTGGTGCCACGAGTAACTCAATCTCGTTCAGGCCCTTTAGTGCACCTAAGAAGCTGGTGCAGGGAGGATGTGGGCGGGAGAGCGGTCAGTCCTCTACCTCTCGCTATCCCTTTTCCTTTCTAGCTACTCTATCCCTTTTTCTTTCTAGCTATCTCTTCTTCCGTAAGGACCTTTCCCCCCCACGCTGATAACCATATAGGATAGATCGAGCCAAGGAGGTGACGAAGTAGCTAAAAGAAGAGGGAATGGTAATTCGAGCAATGAAAAGAAAGAGTTCGCCCAATTAGCTTTTTCCTTCACTTCTATCTTGTTTGCTAGCTACTGCTGGGCACTGAAAGTCGGCCGACATAAGGGAGAGATTCTTCCTCCCCCTTGGAAGAGAGGAAGAGAAAGGAATGGATGTGTAGAGGTCTTTCTTTGCCCGTTGACTATAACCCAAAGCGGTGGCAAAACCTTAAGAATTGGTTCACGTAAAAAGTGGTTCACGTAAAAATGTAGAATACCAAAGGGAGTTATTCATGTTCAAGATACCATACCGTTACAGATGTACGGGGTCGGGTGATTTGTCCTCCGCAGGTACTTGTGGATTCAGGGGTCCAGAAGAGGAAAAGGATTCCAGCCACTGGTTCCCCTACGGCTACCTTGTAAAAGAGGGTCAGCTTTTTTCCACTCCCAGGAATCCTTCTAATTCCTTAGCCTAGTAGGCCTTTTTCCCGTCACGATTTAGGCGGTAATATTTATTAATATTGGCCGTACTCTTTTTTTTCCTTTTCCACCCGGAAATAACCTCCCCCGGATTAATGGATTGTCAGGATCCCAGGGAGGACGGGGTAGCTGCACTCATTCCACTACCAATCAATAAGGCGGAGTAAACTCAACTAGTATTAATGTTTTCTGCTGCGTACTATAGGAGAGAAATCCCTTTTCAAAGGGTACGTAGTGCAGCTTGGACAGCCAGGGTCGGTGGTCACTCTTCCTTATGCCACTAGAATAGATTCTTATATAGGAAGAATGAGGAGGTACCTTCCCCTCATACGATGATAGAAGGGGTTCCCGAGCTTGCTGCGCTAGGAGAAGAGAACCATAGGACTTATTCTGTAGCATCTCTTTTGACCTATGCAATAAACTACACCTCTCCTTCCTCTGAACTTCACTGCCCTATTCGCTTAGCTACTTGCCTTATTCCCACAAAAAGATGGTAGCATCGGGAAGAGCTCCTATCTATCGGTTCTTTAGGAACTACCAACTAATAGGAAAGAAGAAAACTAATACTACCAGGAGGAGAGGCTGAAACCTAGTACTGACTCTCGTCTGGAATGGGAGGAATGCCATCGCTATTCAATCCGAAGGTCCAGAATTCCCAGCTTGGAAAGGGGGGGGGTTGATCCTCGATTCGATTCTCGTGTTGCGAGTGTCGTGTCTCGCGTTTCGAATTCATTTCGATTGGGAAAGTGAGCCGATCCAGACCTAATTGATCTGGTTTCTGAGAGCACTGACAAGGCTAAACTCGCCGGTTGAAGAGAGCACTTAATCATTCGAAAGGGGAAGCCTCGACTGGAATCCCTGCTATAAAGGGCAGCGGAGGAATACCTAAAGATTGCTCGCCTTAACCTTAAGATTGCTAGAAAATATCTAATGCAGGAGAATAACTAACAATTTATGTGGAATACTATTTCATTTCGGGGGTAACGACTTTCAAACTTGCCTATAGGATCGCTTGACCTAGAACCTGTTTACACTGGTCCTGCTGTGAGGAACGGACTTGATCGAGCAAAAAAAGCGATTCTATGCGCAGACGTGAAAGCTCTATTGATAGGAAACATTCTAGCCAATTTTGATTTAGAGAGGAACGATTCCCTTGTCTGAGAACCGCCATTCCCTAGGAACGCCTCCCCACATTGAGAATCTCGATAACTCAAAATTCAGAAGTGAGCGAATCCCAAAGCTCTCTTCTTTCCCCCTTTTCACCTTGAATTGGTGAAAGTATCAAATCTGATGTGAATAGAAGAAAAAGAAAGAAGAAAGATAGGCGGACGACTTGACTATAGTATAGGTCGGATGTTTCCGTGAGCAGTAAGCAGCGGATCTCCCCTTCTTTTGGGAAAGCAGGTGGCCGCCTTGAATTCTTTCAAGGCAAGGGGCGGCCTGATTTCGACATTGTTGTTTCACTCTGATCCGGTCGAGGTGGTTTTCGTTTACCAGCGCGTAGGTGGTCTAAGTTCCTATGACCGAGTCTTTCTGGCCCCTGTGAACATCTTTTCTTAATGTATTAAAGAGGGCCTCTCTAACCGGTGAAAAGTAGTGGGTGTCCACTAACGGCCGTTCCAGGCTCGGCTCCGATAACGAAATTCCGGGAGGAGTCGGTAGTTGGGCACTGGATCCCTTCGGACCTGGAGAACGTGTGACGCTGGGTCGGGGTTTGGTGAACCAACTGGTCGCTCCTCTAGTTGAAGTATCGGGCCCCTTTTCGTTGCCTAGGTTACACCTTCGGAATACCCCAGAAGGGAATTTTTCTCTACTTCCCTAAATCTTCACTTGATGCCACGCCGACTCTCCTTTCGTCATAAGGCGTGGAATTAGACCAAGGGGAATCTCCATAGAAACAGGTCCCTCTGATTTCGCACGTAGGAGATCGAGACACAGCCCAAGGGCTATGGAGAAAGATGTAGATCGATCGCCTTAGATAGACAACTATATAGAGGGTCTTTACAAGTCTATATATTCTTTGATTTCGTCCCCCCCCCGTAAGATCAATATCACAACTAATGAGGTCTTAAAGTTTCACATCTAAGTAATACCCGATCCGATAGTTTACAATATAGATAGATATTGATCTACTTAACAACAACATTCTAAAAAAAGATATTAATTGATATCGGTAGTTGTCCGGTCGTACCCAAACAATAATATTCCAGAGGAAAATGCACCTAAGATCAAATATTTCGAGCCGGCTTCCGTGGAAAATTCAGACTTTCTTTTTGATGCTGCGATTACATAAAAACATAAACTTTGAGGCTCAATAGCTAAATACATGGCAATTAAATCATGAGCCGAGATCATAAAGAGCATACCGCGAGTAGGAAGTGGAATTAATACAATGAATTCAAAAGCATCAAACCTCTCTTGGTCGGAAGAATCGAAACACATCGAAATGGTACCAGCCGTACTTAATAATAGAAAGATTTGGCAGAAATATGTAAAATTGTCCCTCCTAAAAAGATTATTCCAGAATAAATGGGCAATAGTTAGGAGAGGTGCGCCAGCGGCGAGCAGAAGCAAGGTTATTAGATACCTCAGGAAAGCCCGGCCAGAACCACACGTGCAAGTTTCCCTGCATGTGGCTCGTCCGTGATAACTTCTTCGGATTTGCGTGAACTAGCAGACCGATCACTAAGTGGGGATGCTCCCTCCAGCATGAGCGAACCTTTTCTCCACTGGTTAGGAATGGGCTAAGAGAGGAAGCCAAACAAACCGACCTATTAAGCACAGCTAAGCTAATATGTGCCGGGGAAAGCCAGGTGCCGGAGGTAAGCTTGATTCGGCCCGGAGCATTGATTCCCCATAACGAATAGGCTAGCTCTATCTTTCAATTGCCTATCCTGTGCTCGAGAAGGTCTCCCAGTTCCTCGGCAGCACCTCGGGGTGCATTTAGTTGTCTTACATGAGACTCGGGATATTCCTCACCCCATGGCACCTTTTGCTCATCTATTCCCCCCGCCCGTACAGACGCGGCGCCCTTTTTCATTATCATCTACCGCCCTTTCTTTCCTCCCGGCTATTCACGCATGAAGATCGTCCTATGTATGCTTGACTTCGGTTGCCGGTGCTATAGGTAGGAGTACATTATGGCAGGATCAGTCACCCGGGCAAACCAACCCCCCTCCAAGAGGAATTGTGCTATGCCCCCCCGATCCCTATAGAGCGAAAGAGCTGCCTGGTGATCCCTAGGTTGCAGCACGTCCGGTCGTTAACTCCTCGCGCCGTTGCCGCCGTTTCTAGGACCGACCGACGCCTCACCTGCACTGGTACCTACGTAGTGTCGGTCGCACATTCAACATAGCGTTCGGACTCATGTGCCTTCCAGAACCAGGGGTCTTCGAGCCTGCTGCGTACTATTAGCCAGCCTTGCGGCGGCAAAAGGATTAGACGTCCCCCCATGCTACGGTTCCCTGCGGTCCGAATCCGGTGCCGCATTAGGTTAGGGTAGGGGGCTGGGCGATAATAGCTCCTCTGCATCCCCAAGCGCGCTGCCCTCCTAGGCGCGCAACACTAAGTAATCCAAGCCAACCCACATTACTGGCTAACGGCGGATAATCATATTTCTTAGAGGTACTAAATACAACTCCATGAATGAGCAAAATGGAGGTTGCATTAATGATAAAGATCTCTGGGGAAACCGCTAAAAAAAGATTGAACATGTGGGAGGATCCGAACGAATTCTGCTTTCATTTCCCCCGTATGGAGCACTGAGTCACTTACGTTACGGTCTTCAGCGGGCAGGCTGCACTCTAGGCGACGGCTAGGAAGGATCGCTAGACCAGCAGCCAAACCAACAATGAATATATAATATAATGATGGTGATTCGGCTCAATCAAAAATGGAATGTAGAAAAGAAAGGGCGGAATAGCTAGGGTCTATAGTAGCTTTCTATACGATTGAATAGGATCAAAACAGGGCAATAGCTAGGTTAGAGACATTCATCCTCATACCGAGGATACCATAGATAGCTGGCCTCCCCCTAGTGAAGCTCAAGGCTTAGGTCAACCCACTCAAAGAAAATCCTATCGTGAACCTTGTGAAATTCAAGCTTTTATGTAGACGTGTAGATGAATCGACCTCTGGACAGATCTACTCTGAACTGATAGCTACTGAATTGGAATTCGTCACGGACAACTCCCAACTGGTAAAGCTATCTGGCTCCACCTCCCTGAAACTCATCCCTTGTGACCTGGGGAATAGAACAGTGTGAACAGCTATAGTTGAATAGTATCCCGCGATCTATCGGCGCGAGCTACTCCATCCCGGGATGCCCTTGCCTCCCACTAACCAAAGGAATCCCCCCCTCGGTGAACTAGGGACATGCCAACCGGCTGATAGCCACCTACGTATTTACCTCCTAACGCTCTGCTGGATGACCTTTCTCGTGACCCACAAAGAAAGTTAGGTGCTTCCCATGCCCAATCTCTCCTCTGTGAACCATGTACACAACTTTTTGATTTTCCCCTGCGGATTTTAGGGCAAAGCAGTCCGAGGGCACATACCAGGGTATATCATTCCTATCTTTCTAGCCAATGCCGGGGGATGTTATCCATCGTTAAGCCTCTCTTCCTACTCTTACTATACTAAACTCAAGTTATTAGAATGGGAACTTCTTCCTAAAGGTTGAGTTTTCCGAGTGAAGAGATTCAATTTGAAGCCCCTAAAAGCTAATCCTCTGAAGTAGATGAAGTACCAAGACAATCTTCTTCATAAGGAGAAAGCTAGCTCTTCTTTCTCACGATGAAAATAGGCAGCAAGAATCAGTTGTTTGAGAATAGGTTGTTCAAGCATCTCCTTCTCTCTAAGAAGAGCAATTAGTTAACTACCTGTCCTCTAAGAAGGAAGTAAGCCTACTACCTTATTAAAGGAGTGACTCACATGTGAATCATATAAGCTAGAAAGAATTTTCCTAATGCTCCCATGTCCGAATCCATACTGCTTTTAGGCCATTATCTCTAGCTGTTGCAGTAGCGCAGGCACGTATCGAAGGAGAATAGGAGGAAGAAGTACGTACGCCCGAAAAGAAAGAAGGCGGGTTAGTGCGAGAAGCTACTGCTCTAAGCCTTTTCGAAGGGTGCTGATCTTGGGATCGGGAGAGCTAGAAAGTAATAGTACTTCATTTTCCCTGATCCTACTTAACGATATAGAGTGACTCCGGAAAGGCAGGTGTGAACACTTTCAATTACATCAAAAACGAAAGTAGAAAAACTTGTGAAATCAAAAAGCCCTAACGACAGCAAAAGAAATACAGCTTGAGGGTTTTAGGTACAAAGTGACTCGAGCATACATAGCGAGAGGGGAAGCACTCCTTTGCTAAAAGGAGGGCAAAGCAACTCATTAACGCATGTTGATGAGGGCCTATGCTGGATGGGATTGGATTCAATTAAGGAATGAATTCCCCCTCCCTCCTAGTCCCTTCCTTCCCTCACATCTAGAGATAGAGTACCTCTCCTAGAGAACTTCTTTCTCTAGTCACTAAAGTGCGTTTCACTCGAGTAAGAAATTCCTGCGGACCTTGAGGTACCTGCGAATGTAATGCTTATGGATGGAAACTAGCCTTTCGGTAAGCTCCGGTCTAACTACTTTGTTCTTGCTCCCCTATCAACTGACCGGGCAAGGCACGCAATCTCAGACGTCAGAATCTCTTCTTATCTGATATTCGAAGCATGTCCTTGCCATGTTGATCTGTCTTTATCTACCAGACTCATCTTTTCCCCCTCCCCGGATCCATCATCCTCGAGGAGGAGGAAATCTAAGTCCAAGACTCTTTTAGTAAGACTATGGATTGCTAATCTGCCTACGCGGAAAAGGAAGCCTTCTCCCTCTCAAACTAAAGAGTAAAGATAGCCCTTCCTTGCCCTAAAATACATGTAACATTGGATTTGCTAGTATTCCTACGGGGCTTAATATTACGAAGAGCCATCCTAATCCATCTTGCTAATGTTCCGGTCTTCAAACAAGAAAGAGCTAGGGGGCTCGTTCGACCTGACGCCTGGTTAGACGTGAGGGCGAACATGTCCCGCTTCGCCCTATGGCACTAACCTTAGTGTCCATATATTGTCGCGGGAAAAAGGCGCTCAGATGCGCTTACAGTCTTATTACTGTATCCTACCAGAGGAGAGGACGAGAGGGGAGGCTCGAGTGAAACGAAGAGGGGCCTTTCGGCGCCAGAGCCATAGCAAGACCACAGCACTCTTCTTTTGTTTTCTTTCAATCTTATCTAACTATTGATAAGATATAGACCAAATACGAGATGACACGACGTCGAAAGTCAACCTGACCGCTTCTTTCTCGAGGAACGCCTCTTCCCGTCCGAGGGACAAGTGAAGTGAGAATTACTTGAAATAGATCGAGTGCACCTCAGTAAAAACATGAGGGGGATTCTCGGCTAAGAATATCGACCCAACTTGCTTACCAAGTGAAAGTAAGCAAGCTACCTTCTTCAATCAGCAAAAGAGAGACCCTTGAGCATATTCTTCTAGATTCGTTAGAGTGATTGGCTCCGTTTGCGGATCCAGGAGTTTCAGTATAGTAGGCGGCGAGTACCATGGGAAAAAAGAAAGGTGATTTTATGGCAGTCCAGCTATTTGAGCTAGTCAACTCGTAAGCATAGCTAGGGGAGTCTCTTTCCGGAAGAGAATGAAAATCATTAATATTCGTGGAAACCCAGGGCAAAAGGTCTTACGTTAATATTCCCGGAAATGCGAATAGATTTCCGGATATCTTTTTCATACGTTATTCTCGGATCTAAGAGACAGATGGAGTCAGTCTTCTTACCATCATCGGATCAGTTCGGGCTGGCGCACGAAGCCCTCCTGCTTCGGTACGGTAGAGTCTTCCCTATAGCTTTCCTTAGATGCGGGCTGGAAGGTCAGCTAGTTAATCAATTGTGCCAATCCTTCTTCTCTCTTTGACGACCGATAAAGAAGAAAAGCAAATACCTATTGTGGGATGTAGTACTCAATCTGATATCAGTACTTTCCGGGGGTGCAAAAGCAGATTCTCAAAATGCCATTCCCCTACCTCTTTTAACTGCTGCTGCTATCAGATCAGAGGTTTCTGGTACGGAAGCGGATTGGCTGATATGTCTTGTTCCAGTGCAAGCGCTTGTGAGTTCCCTAGGTTACCAATGGGTGAGTGGAGGAACCCCTGGGAAAGCATCTTGATCAGATCTAGACGAATTAGCCAGATAGGCAGACACCCAATGGAAAGATGAGTGCTGTTCAATTATTTGAGTTCAGTCTCATTTTCGACCTAACAAGAGCAACGGAATCACGCTCTGTAGGATTTGAACCTACGACATTGGGTTTTGGAGACCCACGTTCTACCGAACTGAACTAAGAGCGCTTTCTTATCACAATTGATAAGACTGTAAAGACGAGGATTCTTTTTTTTGTTGACATGAATCTGTTTATGGGCTATTTTTCTACTTCCAAAGTGGTTGGAAAGGGAGCCGTAAAGCTTAAGTTCACCTCCGGGAAGGTGATTACACTGAATAATGTTCTGCACATACCATACATCCACAAGAACTTGGTTTCCAGATCTCCTCTTGTCCAAGCGCGGCTTTAAGATGGTCTTAGAGTCTTCAAAATGTATTCTGACCAAGGATGGTGTATTCGTTGAGAAGAGCTATTCTTGAATTCAATTGGAAAAGCCAAATGTTGATTCAAGTTCTATATTATATAATATAAACCATCATGCCTTTTATATGCCTATGATAACTCGGGATGAGGCTCTTAAAGAAAAGATAATTGCCTATACCTGAATTGAATCAAGACCATTAGATTAGGCTAAGTCTGATAGTGGAAAAAGAGTCAAAAAAGAGAAAGTTTTTCTAGAAAACACAGCTTGCTTAGAGAGCTTACCTTTAAGGGGAAGGAAAGCTAAGTATAGGACTTGTCTGTAGGCGGAATAGAGTAGGCCGTTAGGCAATACGGCAAGCAGTAAGTACTGGAAACTCATTATTGGACAGAAGGGTCCTTGGAAGGAATCAACCTGATCTGGCTGTTTGTTTCAAACCCTCTAACAAGGTAAAGCAGCTTTCTCAAACAAATATTGAAACGCCTAGAGATAATAATAACCTGGTAAGCTATCATGTAATGACGTAACTTCGTCGTAGCCCATACCGATGCCAAGCAAGTCTTCTCAAGACAACTTTGTTATAAAAAACTCAAAAGATCTTGCGCATTGTCTTCTTGATTCAATCGTTTATGTTGAAAGACTCTCCTCTCTTAATGTCGAGCTAACGCTACTTCTGAGCTGCTAGGTGCCTAAGGGCAATCACTCATTCTTTCCCGCTACGCGCCTCCTAACACGTATGCTAGGCAGATTTACTGAATCCATGGAGATCAGACTTCGTAACCCCTTAGGCAGTGTAGAAAGCTTATGGAAAAAACGCCTCTCTTGCTGCCCTAAAGTAGTTAAAGCATCCGCTACATGATTGGACTCTCTGTAACAATGATCAAAAGTAGTCACGATATCTTTCAATTTTCTGAAATATAGTAGACCAAGGAACTCTATTCACCCCATTCAACATCTCTACCAAAACCTGAGAGTCACATATCCTGAACGGATGAAATGCCACATCTTTCACATAATTTCAAACCGAGTAATAACGCCTTTGCTTCTGCATGCAAGCTAGTTGCCTTACCAAAGTATCCATGATAAGCGAAAATAAGACCACCATAACAATCCCTTAGAATACCACCACCAGCCCCCAGCCCAGACGAAGTAGCACTACCATCTGAGTTTCGCTTTAGCATCTTTTGAAACTGCTAACGTATAAACATAAGAGTACGGACCGGAACAAACAACTCCATGTAATCCAAAAAGCAAATCTAAGAGCCAGTCCAGCCTTTCAATCTAGGAAATGCTTCAGACAAGGCGTTCCTCGAAATGATCATTTATTTGACTTTGACTCTTCAAATCCAATTTTTTTTTTTTTCTATTGTTTGTTTCTTCTTTATGCGGGGACAGGATTCGAACCTGTAATCTTCAGGTCATGAGCCTGATGAGTTGACCAATTCCTCTACCCCGCTTCTTTCCCTCGTTCCTTTCATCTACCCTAGGAAAAAGCACTTGATTTTCTTACGATATTTCTAGTTAGAGGTCAAAGAGCCCAAGACGCGCATCCACCAGATAAGTATATAGTTCGTTGTGATCCTAAAGATCCAAGATCCCATGTTTTCTTCAAGGGCGCCAATCTCACCTTGTACCGAATCTGTCCATTCGTCGGATTACATAGCTTCGTTGAAGGAGCGAGCGGCCGTTGTCAAAGCGCTACTAAGTAACTGTGATGGTTGGGAGAGTTCACATGTGAGATAATAAGAGAGAGGATACGCCGTACCTGAGGGTGCTGCGGAGGCGAGTGGACTAGGCGAAGAATCAGAGATTGAGACTGTGTTTACTAAATAATCCGCAAGTTTCAGTGGTTGAGTTCGGTGTCCTCGACCGAGTAATTCTGCTGGTTCTTGAGACAATTTAGTGGCTGGAACAGGAGAATTAATAACAGCAGGGGTCTCAATAGGTGCTACAATGGCATTGTCGAGAGATGGAGACGTTGCGGTAAGAGACTCATCATTCACAACGTTAGTTGAAAGAGATGGTAATGGGGATGTCATTGCTTCTGGAAGTTCAATATTAAGTGGAGTTGATAACACTGCATCAAAGTAATCATCATATTTGGATTGGAAGGAACGTGAGAAGCTTCCAAAGGGTACAAAGAAGATGATGATTCACCAAGAAAAGAACCTTGTCGGAGTAAGGAAACATGGTTTCACCAAAAACTACGTCTCTTTAAACAAAGAAAACTTCAGTTTCAAGATCATAAAGGCGCCATTCTTTCTTCCCATATGGATATCCATTTTCTGCTTCGAGATTCCAATTTCTCACCATGGTGATTAATGTTATGTGCATAACACAAAGACCCAAAAACACGAAGGTGTTAAAAGAAGGTAGGCGTCCGTAAAGTAGTTCAAACGGAGTCTTTCCTTTAAGAAGTTGTGAAGGAGTGCGGAGATAACCAGCCGTGAGAATACACTCACCCCCCCCTTCAATAGAAGCTTGAAAACGTAAAGTACGGGCAACATTGAGGATTGCCTATGTTTGCGTTCGGCACAACCGCTGTGGAGTATATACGCAAGAAGTTTCATGTTCATTGTCACGGAAATAACTTGTGAGTGCCTCCGTTCCGTTATCACTACGAATGATCTTGATGTCTTTGGAGCGAGAAATCATGGAGAAAAATGAGAGTCTTTCCCACCTCATGTTTATCAGGAAGAAGATCTATCTATATGGCACGAGAATAGTCGTCAACCATCGTCCATAACGGGAGCCCGAAAAAGTAGTTGTTCGGTAAGGGACCCAAAGATCACAGTGAATCAAATCAAATATTCCCAAAGCTTTATTATAACTAATTGAAAAAAGTGTTCTTGTTTGTTTAGCACGAAAGCAAACCTCACAATCCTCATGTAAAACTCTACTACTACTAGATAAATAAGCAACTTCCGGATCCACAACTTGGTAAAACGGATGACCTAGACGGCGATGTCACAAAGTTGTATCATCACCAACACTTGTCTGAACACTAGCCAAAGTCTCAATTCCTTGGAAGCGGTATAGTCCTTCGCCATGCCTTTCACCCGCTCCAATTATATAAAGATCCTCGTGATGCGGTCCTGTAAAACGACAAGTCTGTTAGTAACCTGCCCAACGCTGTAGTTATCAGATACCAATTGCCCAAATGAAATCAAATTCATATGAAAACCATCAACCAAAGAGACATTATTCAAGCATAATTGAGATGTAAGATGAACAGTGCCCTTAAGAGAGAGCAGTCTTTCCGGACGATAAAAGAACCGACTTAATGGGTCGAAGATCAACACGCCCAGTCATCTCCAGTGTTCAAAATCCATGAGACATCGTCAATCTTACCGCTTCGGCGTTATATTTTGTCAGGTTGAAAGACACGCGTTTGCCATTGAGCATCTGAAAAACCGCTAAGTCCTTGTCGATCAGCATCAGTGAGAGCAGCTACATTGGCATGAATTAGTGGTGTTGTGACTGCAATTTGAGTGGTGTTAGTGCGAGGTCCCGTAAAAGGAGCAGACTTGGGAGTCGAGATTGAGAGTTTGTCTCTTGGTCTGCTACTCCACCATCGAGCAATGTCGCGATAACAACGAGCCACTTCATGACTCTTACGACCACATGTAGCACAAACCACAGACGAGAAATCTCTTTAAGTAGAGTTGGCATTTTGACGAGGCTAAGACTGATGCAATGGGACCGAGGTGGAGGTACGAGCTGCAAAGGTCATCAATTCAGGTTCCTTACGTGCGAGCACATTCTAAACCAAGATTTGAGAAAGTGAGTCCAATTCGGGGGTGGGTAGGAGCTTGAGCACATAGTTGCTGTCGTATTGTTCCATCGTCTAGTCCAAACTCATGGACTCGAATCTGATCAATTTCTTGTTCTTTGGCGAGGGCCAAATTCCATTCACACTTAGTACAGGAACAGCTCGGATTGCACTCTTGCATAGCATCCAAAATTTTGGTAAGGCGACCAAAGTAGTCATCAATGGTAGAATCCAGCTGACGACAATTAGCCAAAGACGTACGAAGCTGTTGAAAACGTGCTTTTAACAGAGAAACGTCGGAGATCCCACAAGTCTTTTTCAATCTCACGATGTGAGGAACGCAATCAATCTTCAATTGTGAGCCATGTCACAATCAAGTGGTTGTTTGCCCCCCCCGATCTTCATAATAAGGATCGTCCTTATTCGGTTGTGGTATTGAACCATCAAAAAAGCCCAATTTCTTATGGCAACTCAAAGCCATACGAAGACTTGCAGAGCCCCTTCATCGTAGTTTTGACCATTCAATAGGAGTTTAGAGATAACAGCTTACTGTTGTCACTGGCAAAAAGATCGTACGGAGAGATGGTGCGACGTGATGCAGCCACAGCTCCTACTAGCGAAATGAGGCTAGCGAAATCTTCATACTTCGAACCATAGGGCTGCGCTTAACTAGAAGAATTTGCAGCTCGGCTTGCAAGCTAATGGACGAGGTGGTGGACCTCCTATACGAACTCCTTAATGGAGGAACCAGGGGGCTCAGGCTCCAAAAGTACCTTTAGCAGCAAGCGAGTGTCCTCAATCCTCAAGTAGAGAGCAGGAGCGAGAAGGCTAGCATCTAACATTTCTCTGTTTTATGGATTTCATACCTCTCCTTAGATTTAGATGTCATTGAAAGGAAACATGAAACCTTGAAATAGGAATGAACAACTAATCTTTTGTTCAAGATTCGTCAACTAATCATTTTCAAATGAAGGAATGATGAAGCTACCAATTGTATCCAAAAGTAGCGATATATTCTATTTCAAGTTTTTCTCAAGTTTATTTCAAGCTAAGAGTAGCCTCCATTTCAAGTCAAAGAATGACAATGTCTCAAGTCAAAGAATAACGGTAGAGTGGCCGGTAAAGAAGAGTAAGATAGCCCTCCCGAAAGTGATGAGTATGCCCATGCTGTCTGATTGTTACCACTGAAAGCTGATTGGTTGAGGTACGCCACTTGAAAAAGAGTTTGATGAGCCCCCGTTGGGCACAGCTTCTCTTACTCCAATACTCCCATCCTGTTACAGGAATCTGACCAACTTAGACTACAACAACCGGCTTGGCCTCAACTTTCGACTTCACCACAACAAGAAATCGTCCTTCATCTCGGTAGTTCAACAGGCAGAGGACAGCTTACGGAACTTTTATCCATGACTTGGGGTTGAACGCCACCGCTTTTATACTATAAGTCCTGAAGACCAATTTCCAGTACCGACTGAGCTCATTATGAAAGGGACTCGGCTTGAACTTCGACTTTAAGATTTGATCCTTGGCACAAGCTAGCCATAAAGCAGCAGTTTTCCTAGACTTCAGTGAACTTACCACTCTATTTAGAAGAACTTTTCGAGTCACATTCCTTTGTTTTAGGAGAGACCCCTTCCACATTCTTTTCTTGACGGAGTGGCAGCAATCGAAACAACTTCCAGAGCAGTGGCAGAAATCGCAAACTTTCATTTTGTATACCGGACAGCAACCTTCTTTTCCTTCGTAAGAGGACAAATCCAATCAAAAACTTTCGTTTTGTATACCGGAAAAAGTCAGAAAACGTACCAAACTCTCAGACACATACGCTTGCGATTGAAGAGCCTCTCTCCCACATCTAATTCGTATGATACGCGCGCATTCGCCCTTCGTTTTGAGCTGCCCGTCGCACGCGGCCAGCAACACTTAGAAAGAATATGCTGATACGGATGCCCGGTCCCTACTATATTATTAGGAATTTGACCACAAAGAAAAAGGTGGTGCACGGTAACCTGGATTCTCTATTCATGCCCACGTAAAGGCATCAGTTTAGTGTCTTACCGGGCTGAATCACCTGGGCATTCTTTCTTCAATTACCGAGACCTGTACATACAAAGATCTAGGCAGCTCATCTTCTTTTAACGAAGTCAGATCTTTTTCCATACCATAACGTATATAGAATCGATTTTCTTTTCTGATCGCTAGCCTGCCGGGCCGTCCCCGCGATCAAACTATCAATCTCATAAGAGAAGAGATCTCTATGCCCCCTTTTTCTTGGTTTTCTCCCATGCTTTTGTTGGTCAACAACCAACCACAACTTTCTATAGTTCTTCACTACTCCGAGAGGCTTGACGGAGTGAAGCTGTCTGGAGGGAAGCATTTTGTTGAAATCAATTAATCTAATCATGCCTCAACTGGATCAATTCACTTATTTTTCACAATTCTTCTGGTTATGCCTTTTCTTCTTTACTTTCTATATTTTCATATGCAATGATGGAGATGGAGTACTTGGGATCAGCAGAATTCTAAAACTACGGAACCAACTGCTTTCACACCGGGGGAAGACCATCCTCCGCAAGGACCCCAACAGTTTGGAAGATCTCTTGAGAAAAGGTTTTAGCACTGGTGTATCCTATATGTACGCTAGTTTATTCGAAGTATCCCAATGGTGTAAGGCCGTCGACTTATTGGGAAAAAGGAGGAAAATCACTTTGATCTCTTGTTTCGGAGAAATAAGTGGCTCACGAGGAATGGAAAGAAACATATTATATAATATATCGAAGTCCTCTCCTTCAAATACTGGAAGGTGGATCACTTGTAGGAATTGTAGGAATGACATAATGCTAATCCATGTTGTACATGGCCAAGGAAGCATAAAATGATTCTTTCATTCTATAGATACCTCTGGTAGGTAAAGCACTCTACTGTGCTTTATTGAAAGTTCCCATCGCGGGGGCGAGGATACTTGCCTTCGCGGTTCTACTTTCTTTTCAGGCTTGACTCATTATTTTCCGGTCCTCTCCTCCCCTTTAGAGCTCTTTATGATGTCCACTGAGTAAGATTCGGGGGCTTCCGGCGCATAAGTTCATTCTGAACCGCGGGAACCTTCGTTTCTTCGACACAAACGTTATGTCAAGAGGCTGATGGTGATGAGGATCCATGCGCACTCAAATCAAAGTAGCTTGCGTATTGGGTTATCCACGGTGTTAGGTGCTCCTCCATTGCACCCTCATGTAGAGGGTAGGAGAATTTGGACTCTTTTGGAGCACTATACTCCGAAAGATCCTATCCTTCCTCCTCTTCTTTCAGTCGAGACTTCCTCCTAGTGAGGTGTTCGCCTATCCAGGTATGGAAGTATTCAATGAATACACTCTGTACCATGCATGGGTGGATGAAGCTTTATCTGGAGTATCAAAGATGGAATTGTATGCTAAGGCTTAGTGCCAGTATAGAGCTTGAAGTCTTTATGGATGTGCCGATCTTTATCCGTACATATTACCGACCTGCGAACATGGATGATTCGTTCAGGTACGGGAGAATATTTAGGATGTACGATTTGGCTGTCCAGTTACAGCGGGGCAATGTCATGAAATTGCTACCAGTAACTAAGACTCAAGTGGAGACAAAAAAAAGCACTCAATTTGAATGTAAGTAAAACACGGGATGGAAGAGGAGGCCTGAACCAACAGGGATGAAACAGTATAGATTCCCCTGGGCGAAGCAAGTCACCGATTAGTAACCTAAGAAAGAGTTGTCAACGGGCGAGTGTCCTGCTATAAGGTAAACTCCTATTATTTCAGCTTCTTTTCCCGTGGTCGAAAGCTAAAATATCTCAAGATGAGATTTTCCAAACTCTCGACAAGCAGCAAATAGAAAATGAAAAGAAGATTTTGAAGGATCTGATTTCATCTAAGGAGTGGCGGTTAACAGAAGGCCATTTCAACTTATGCTCTAAAAAGAGAGAAAGCATTGTTGATAAAGCCCTCTCTTTATATAAAGAGGGCTTTAGCGCCTTCGGATAAAGGAAGATTCCGAATATTCGCATAGGTATTGAAGCCTACTTCGGGGATCTGAACAGCTTCCCCTCAAATGGGAGCCGTTTAAGTCATCTTAAAAGAGTCCTCGACTGTATTGGAAAAACAAAAAGTCCAATATGGCGGGAGATCTCTAATTTGATTGAGAGCTTTCAATCAAATTAGATTGTAAAGTAGTAGTCCTGTGTAAAAAAAAGCTGGTGGGGCGGGGTCCAAGCAAGCGTAAGGGGAGGGGGACTAGGGTGGAAGGGTCGTCGAAGGAGATGCATTTCTGGTACAAGTGGTATTGGACAAGATCTCAGGGAATCATCTCTTTCAGATTTCTGCCTTTCTTTCCCATGACGACTAGGAAAAGGCAAATCAAAAATTTTACTTCGAATTTTGGACCTCAACATCCTGCTGCTCATGGTGTTTCACGATTAGTATTGGAAATGAACGGAGAAGTGGTGGAACGTGCGGAACCACATATTGGATCACTCCAGTGCGGCACGAAGCCGCTGACGCCGAGTCGGCTCCTATGCCGCTAGCTATGCCCTGCTTGGTCCCCCGGCACGGTGGAGGTTCCGTAGCGGGTCATGAGCACCGGGCTAAGGGGCGAAGTCACTCGACTGAAAAGAGAGGGCGTAAGCATGACTCGAGCACTTGTCTAGAGAGGGGCGGTTGAGCAACTCAAGCGAACCGCCCTACCTTACTACAACATAGGGACAGAGGGGAGAAGGTTGTGAAGGTGGCCTCGTTATCCACACCTCTGGTCGGATGAATGGAGGACCGCCCGACCCGGGTTTCATGAGCGTTGGCGGGTCCTGGAGTGCCTGTCAAGGGCGCTAGCGCATACCCCGGGGTGATCATCATCACCTGCACCTCACATCTCGGCGTAGTGGAACGTGTAACCCGCCTGCTGTCTCATTCAACTACATTTGTTCCTGTAATCTATAGCCTAACAGAAGGCAGCGTCGAGGGGCTTTAGGAACTCGACTGAAAGGAGAGGAGAGAAATTCCCATACAGCCAGCGGGGAGGATGGCACTACAGGCAAAGACCGTCTGGCGAAAACGCCGCAGGCGCGAAGCGTGGTAGGCCTGCGCCGGGTGAGCATAGGGGGAAAGGGATCCCGGACGGTGGAAGAGCCAGGGGAGGCCGGGTCATTTGACGGAAATGGAAGGAGGAACCCCTCTTATAGAAAGCCCTATGAAGTTAAGGGAAGTGAATGAATTCTTGGAAAAAGAGGGAGCGAGCCTATATATAAAATGTAAGAAAGTCAATTATTCAATGAATAGATGATAAAGTCAACCGTACGACAGACAGCGCTGCCTACACGCGAATTAGCTTCCGAGGTCGAGCAGTCTCAATTTCACTACAGGATTTGCGAATGAATGCTGGGCTGGGCCACCTCAAATGGCGTGAGCCGCATGCGGGGAGACCCGCACGTACGGTTTTTAGGGGGATCTGGCCGAAAGACCGGCCGGCGCCCACCCGACTAGAGGGACTGAGAAATTAATAGAGTACAAAACTTATCTTCAAGCTTTACCTTATTCTGATCGTTCAGAGGGCGATCGCGGAGTCACTGAATGAAGTCCTCCGTTTCTTTCGGAGGTGCTGACCCGCAGCGAGGCAGAGATGACTAAGTGACATATGGAATATGGCGACAACAACAGCATGTCGTAGAAGGAGAGAACAGGTGGAGCCAACGACCCACGTTGACTAACGTATCTACAACTACATCCCCGAGCGGCAGTCAAACGGAGGCGTGAATGCAAGATGCCAGCGGAATGATCGGCCGGGCAGAGGATAGGGCGGAGGAACCCCTTCCCACCGCGTCCTTCCCTGTGTATCGGAGATATAAAGCGAGTGCACCGGAAAAGAACGGGAACTGGGTCGATCTATTGCGAAGCATCCGAAGCATAACTGCACACTCACACGATCTTTGCCGAGAGATAGGAGCATTCGGTGGAACCGGTGAACTACACTTGCTTCTGGATAGATGTGTGGGACAGAGGGCTCGTGGTACCTTCTGCCCACCCTTCCTCCTCTGCTTTGAGAACTGTGTGAACGGAGAGTGGGCAGAAGGGAAGGAGGTCCTCATACAGAGAAAATCAGGGAATGGGTCGAGATAGATGACAGCGCCGAGGAACGCCTTGCCGGGAGGGCAATCTTCTCTTATGGTCTTCACCTCCCGCCCGGCCTGGAAATGGAATCCAGCCCCCTTCTTTCTGATCCATTCATTTCTGCAAGCCCAGAGCGTTGCCTCCCTTCTATTGCATAACCTAAAAAGCGATAAGCAAAGTACCAAAAGCGCGCTCCGCCCGGTGACTAAGAAAGAAATTGGTTTGCGCAACAATTGAAGTGATGAGGCTTGCAGACCTTTTAGTCGAGTAAGAAATACCTCGGGAAGTAGGGCTCCTATTGAATGAAAGGCTT
Source organism: Erythrophleum ivorense (assembly GCA_026724425.1). Taxonomy (NCBI): domain Eukaryota; kingdom Viridiplantae; phylum Streptophyta; class Magnoliopsida; order Fabales; family Fabaceae; genus Erythrophleum; species Erythrophleum ivorense. The sequence continues at coordinate 47,415 of JAIUCV010001281.1, forward strand.
TCCCTCCCTCAAAAGGGGACTAGCTTTCAATACTAGTTCTTACGTTACGCTGCCATTTTTCCAATATCATTGAATAGCATGGCCTG